>MCJB01050830.1:0-132749 GCA_002018475.1 Nicotiana obtusifolia | reverse complement strand
ATATTGTATCCAAACAGTGACCTCGACCTTTACCCAATCCCAAAGCATTTCCAACTCTGATCAAACAGTATCCATCTTCGATCAAATAAATGTGACCACGACCATCGACGAATCTCAATGTAAAACCATGACCTCGACCTTCTTCCGATCTCAAAACAAAGCAGAGTGCAATTTCGAGGGGAAAAATTGTTACTCCAGATAATATCATATCCAAACAAATTACGTCGCTGCATTACACCTTCGCACACTATTATCCCACCTCCAGAATGAGCATGATACCACACTAATACCAATGGATAATGTTCTAATAGTGCGCAAATTCTAATGCATTGTAGCCAGCATATATTCCAGTTAATGTCGAACCAATTTTCAAAGCAAGAAATTGAACTCAACCTTTGTCTGCTGTATAACCAAAACAATGTCCAGTTAATGTCTTTCCAGTTGATGTCAAACCAATATATTGTTGATCATTCCTTTCCTTGCATTGTGACCTCAACCTTTGATCGATCTCAAGACCAATCACTGACCTCAACTGTTCGATGTCAATAGAAAACAGTGTCCAATTTCGAACTAACATTATCCATCTTTGAATAAACAATGTTTCGTTCCAGATTATATCATTTCCAACGACATTACCTCGCTGCTTATACCTTTGTACACTATTATCCCACCTCCAGACTGAGTATGATACCATACTAATACTACTGGATAGTGTTCTAATAACGCACAAAGGCTAATGCGGCGAGGCTTCCAGTTAACGAAGAGCCAAACCATTGTTTGATCAAATTGATCTTTTGTTTCATCCCATGTGACCACGACCATTGTTCAACTTCAATTAAAGGATGAATTTGTTTGATCTTAAAGTAGCATGTTGTCCAATTTCAAAGAGAATCATCAGGGAACAATAATGACCTCGACCTTTGTCCAAGGTCAAAGCAAAACAGTGTTCAAATTCGAGTAACCACATTTTGCTCCAGATGATATCGTACCAAAAGAAATTACGTCGCTGCATTATGCATTCGTACACTATTATCCCACATCCATAATGAGTGTGATAACACACTAATACCACTGGATAGTGTTCTAACAGTGCACCAATTTTAATGCAGTACGGCCAACATTCATCCTGTAAAGACATTAATCTGGGGCTCTTCTCTTTGCAATCCTAATCCTAAGATTAGGTGTTTGCGCTTTGTCTAAGTTGATTAGCTTTCTTCCTGCACTTGGTAAATCATTGAACGAGTTAAACTGTAAAGTATCTGCAAAAGAAAAAACCATGTTAGCTAAAAAATCTGCCAGTGCATTTCCTTCTCTGAATACATGTTGAAAAATCACATTAAAGTGATCCTTCATCTCCTTAATCATCTTCACTTCTGTATTATAGCCCAAGGGGTATCCCACTCTCCCTCTATGACCTTCTTCAACACCAAAGAATTGGTTTCTAATACATGAGGATGCAAGTCATGTTCCATACAATATTGAAGCCCTTGCAATATTGCTTTTGCCTCCGAAACAATATTAGTATTCACTCCGATGTCGACTGCTTTTGCGAACACTAAATCTCCATTGTCATTCCTTACACAAAATGCAGTCGAACTAGGCCCAGGATTTCCTTTCGAAGCCCCATCCGTATTACATTTGTACCACCCTCTATTTGGATACTGCCACACTATTCTCTTCGTAACCAATATCGGCTTATAGGCCTCAAAATATTGAATCATCTCCGGCCATAACAAAGGTATTTTGGCCAGCCATGGATATCTGCTCTTTGCTAAGTAATATAAGGTCATGTTTACTTCATGTATAACTCTATTAGTCGAAACATTTCCTCCATACTTGCCCTTGTTTCTTCTCTTCCATAGCTCCCATGTGATTATGGCCGGAGCTGCCTGAAATAATGGTTTCAATTTCGGGCAACACCCTGCACTCCACCAGCTTCTAATAACTTGTTTCAATTGAACTCGAGGATCAATAATTCCTGCTGCCCCCATAAATGTTTCCCAGACCTTCTTTGCTGTAGGACTCGACAAAAATATATGGTCGATCGATTCCTCCTGAGGATGTTGGCAACACCAACACCTCGACATGACTATATATCCTTGCCTTCTCCATAAATCATCAGTTGCGATCTTTTGCCTCCATAATCTCCATAGGAAAAAAGAAATCTTGAATGGCAATCCCTTTGTCCACATTAGATCGAACTCTTTATTTGTGTCTGATCGATGCCTCACAAGCTGCCAAGCACTGCTCACTGAAAATTTCCCCGATGGATTGGGCATCCAGTGAGGTATATCCCAGCCAATGTTCCTATCATCATAGTGTACATTTTCTTGCACATGGTCAGCTATGTCTGCCGGTAGTATCTGCCCCAGCAGTTGAGTATTCCATGTTCCATTTCATCGCAACTCAACAACATCTTGATATGTTTCATCTATATAAAAATCATCGGATATAACATGGTACAAAGCACCTAATCCTGTCCAATTTTCATGCCACATATTTGTTGATCCAGACTTCATCTCCTACAAAATCTCATGCTTGTATTATCTCAAGCATTTAGCATCTGCCTCCAAACATGCGACCCCGCTCGAAATTGCACCACTGTTGGTAACTCTTTCTTACAATATTTATTCCACATGAAATTAGACCACAACGATTTTGATGTTCTAAATCTCCACCAAAGTTTAGCAAATAATGCTTTAGAAACATCATGAAGCGATCTAAATCCCAATCCTCCTTCGTCTTTAGGTAGACATAACTTTTGCCATGAAGCCCAATGTCTACTCCTCCCCTCTTCTTTATTGCTCCAGAAAAACCTCGCAAATAATTTGTGAAGGTGCTCCAATATATTGTTTGGTGGATCCAACACAGACAGCATGTGTATCGGCATACTTTGAAGCACACTAGTAATCAATGTAGCCTTACCCCCAACCGATAACAATTTTCCTTTCCAAGCATGTAATTTATTTTTAACCTTTTTGATGAGATCATCGTAGTATTCCTTCCTTCTTCTAGTATAGAAGATAGGACATCCAAGATAAGTAAAAGGAAACTTACCTCTGTTGAAGCCTGTGATATCTCCAACTGTGTGGACCAACGCATTAGACACATTAGCGTGCATATAAAATGAACTCTTCGACTTATTAATCAACTGGCCCGACACTTTCTCATATCTTCCCCAGACTTCCATTATTTTGCTCAAAGATTGAGGATGTGCAGAAGCAAAAATAATTGTATCATCCGCATATGCCCAATGATTCAAAGGATCAGACCATTTTGGCATACCAAATCCCACAAATGATCTATCTTCAAATAGCTTGTTCAATGATCTGGACAATACTTCTGCCGAAAGAATAAACAAAGCAGGAGATAAAGGATCTCCTTGTTTCACTCCTCTTGTCGATTTGAAAAATCCTGACGATTGTCCATTCACGAGCACTGAATACCAATTATTAGCCAATAAATTCCAAACCATAGTAATGAAGTGCTCGGCAAAACCCATCCTTCGTAACACATGCATGAAATATTTCCACGAGACCCGATCATACGCCTTAGCCATGTCAAGTTTAATAACCACATTAGCTGGCTTTCCTCTCATCCTTATATCCGTAACTATCTCTTGTGTAAGCAAGATGTTCTCAAATATACTTCTCCCCTTTACAAATCCAGATTGGTTCATAGATATATAATTAGGTAAGAACTTCTCCAATCTGTCATGAATAACTCTCGACATCGAGTTTCATTATTTTTCCTCTTTGAAGAGGACGCACTCAAAATCTGTTCTTGGGCAGCGCTAACAGTAAGTCTAGCAGTAGGAATAGAGACGGGACGAACGCCACGAACAGTAAATCCTAAGAATAATGGAAGAGGTCAGAATAAGAGGAGTCATAAAAAGGAAAATTCATGATAAAGTAAAATAGAATATCATGGGTTTTCACTTTCCATCTAAACTTTTGGGAAAGAAATTTTCAAGATCTTTGATCCATTGGGGCGGCAGACATCATTTTTTCTACCCAATAACAAAAGTCGAGAAGTTCACCAAAAACATTCATGATTGTTGAAAAGTAAGAAAATAAGGATGAGAAAAGTAAAATTCTAAAAAGAAAGTGACAAAGAAAAATACTCATGTGCAAAGTTCCACTTCTCAGGAAAAGGCATGTTATCATCATCCACTAAATCACGAGTGGGAACAACTACGAATTGAGTATACCAGCCTCGGTCAGGTCATCTTCGGGACTGACCAAGACTCTCTTGCTTCTTGCCACAAGAGACAAAATACCTTCGCAGAAAAGCTTCAGAGAATACAGATGGAGTAGGTGTCAAAAAGTGAAAGGGGCTGAAACAAAGCCTGATAAGTAACGATTGGGAGTATTTGATAAAGACGCACATTGAAATAGCAGCAAAATTCAATAATCATTGGATCAATAGGTGGATTGAACCCTAAAGGAAAAGAATAGGTAAAAAAATAAATGAATAACCCTCATAATATGAGGTTATTCGATCATCGACACTATGAGCTATAACAAAGAAATTAAATTTCCAATGGCATTCACGACATACTAAAGGGAGAAGGACACAAGTGATTAAAGAGGGTAATGATCGGCTGGATTAAGTGTTGCTATGCAAGAAACCTATATTTTCAATGCCTCACAATCCGATGTGAAAAGAGAATTCCTGAAGAACAATTTCAAAAACAGCAGGCTCACGCAGCAGTTCATTTTGGTCTCTACCTTTGGAGGAAGATCTAGGGGTTGATTAAGCTTTGGCTTTAGAAGAAGAGGATTTCGAAGTATTCTTCTAGGAAGGAGTGGTGCTATGACTTGATATGGAGCCTAAACTACGAAGTCTACCACATCTTCTACTCTTAACCGCGGTTGTAGAAGGAGAAAGTTCGTCTAGGATGATCGTTTTTCTTGGGTCTAAAGATGAAGAAGTGTTTGAAGAACGGGAAGCCATTTTTTGTAAATGGAAGCACGAAGGAAGAAGAGAAATTGTAGAAAAAGCTTGTAAAGGAGTATAAGAAGTAGGAAGAAGTTCTTGATGAAATATGATATGGTATTTATAAGAGAAGAACGTCATTATGAACCATCATCATGGAACCGTTACTTCGAACTTATGCAGCCGCATGAAACCCTAAAAAGGAACTATAAACTACAGAGCCGATCATAGCAGGATATGTGTCTCGAGAATTAAATGGAAAAGAATTACGTCTCTTCGCTTCTGAAGAAAACATAATGATGTTGGGAAGAGGCAGCAAGAATTCCTCCCATAAATAAACTTATCACTTCCCGAATATTCATTTGAGTATATTAACAAAGTGGGGGACTATCTGTATTAGTGGAAAGAGAGATATGACACGTGAATTAATGGTATATTGACAGGTGACATTTGAATGAGATCAACAAAGAAGAATGAAGAGGCACGGTTAAAACACCCACAAGATTGATTATAAAGATACCGTATCTGACAACTGGAAAAGAAGAGGTAGGCACGGGATATATGAAGACTAAAGGAGAGGAAGATTCATTGGCAGTTACAGATATGGGAAAGGAATCAACATAATCCCTTATTATATACGATTGTTTATTATTGCCATAATCGCTACGAATAATTGGAGTAACAGGCAATTAATGTGATTAATAGTAGTACGGGTAGGAATTAAGTGGGGGAAAGTAGTTACATACTGTATCCTTAAATAAGCGTCCTTTGCCTTACTTTGTACGGTCATCAGAAAATTCACGAATATATGTGTTCAGTCTTTTACTTTTATTTCTCTGCTTGATTGAAGATTCTTACTTGCAATTCTCAATAAGATTTTTTTCCCTTTATTTATTGAATATTAAATTTCAATTACCTTTTACTCTTTTTTATATGAAAAAAGTAAAGTAAACTTAATTATTAGAAACCCAGTTCATTTTAATATTAACTTTGACCATAAAAATATTTTTTGGTTAAACACTACCCAAGCTCCTCTCGGCATTGCCCCTTATTCTGTCTTAGCTCCTACCTGTTGAAGTTCTAATCATGGTGAAAGATAAGCTGGAGTACAAGAAACAAAATTAATTTCCCATTTAATATAGATAACAAGAAAGTAACAAATACACCAAAGTTCCACGAAGTAACAACACTTGGCTTTAGTAAAGCAAATTAAGAAATTAGTTCATTATAAAACTTGCTCATTTGGCCTACCAACCTTTGCTTCAGAAAAAAAAAAACCATTTAGTCAAAACTTTTGCTTCAATTAACTCTTTTACAGTCTGACCGAATCTCTCCATTGGTCCCAGTTAATGGGCTAATGTTTCCCATACTAATCATTGATTGAACGAAGCTTTGAAAGAAGATATTTTGGTTACTGCTAAATGTGTTGACAATTGAGACAGTTGTGGCACCAGCTGTGGAGAATAACTCTTGATCTGATTGCAGAAGCCCTTGATTATTCTGCAAGTTTGCAAAATAATTATTGTCAAAACTATCCGAGGTTGTAGGATCAAGGTTAGCCAAGGCTGTGGCACTTCCATTTTGAGGACATATTTGCCTTAGGTTGGCCAAATAAGTTGTGTTTAAGGTAGGGTCAGGATTTCCTGTGCCATTGAAATTGTTAAGGCGGGCACTGAATACGCGACATTGGGCACGTCCAAACGTGTGTGCACCTAAAACAATAGAAAACAAAAACGATATCTTTAGTCGATAAAATTGTTCGACTGTCCAAATAGTAATAAGGATATTGTATAAAATAGGACAGACGGAGTAATTGATTACCGGATAAGGCAACTAGATCGGTAACGTTAAGGCCAACAGCAGAAAACTTAGCTGTAATATTGCTCAAGCCTTCAACAGGTGAAGGAATAGAAGTATTAGCTCCTCCCTGGTTTGCTGTTCTGCTGTCTCTTCTCCCTAATGAAACATTCCACGAAGGACCACCTGCCTGTACCCCATTGAAATGATTAAAAAAATTGATTCCGAAAAGATTCCAATATTTACTCTTAACATTTTATTGGGTATGCAAATAAAATTTTATATTGGTAGCTGAAAATATTAGGCGTAGGGATCTCTTAATGGTGTGCGGCTTTTTGGGAAAAATTGTACAGGCTTGATCCAAAGCGAACAATATCACATTATGTTAAGAGTACATTTGGGCTGATTTAGCCCAACAATTAATGTCAGAGTCCAGATTCAGCAGGACGAGTATGGGATGGCAGAGTGATGATGCAGGGCTCGATTTCGCTTATCCTTACTAACCGCGGATCGTAATAGTGGAGATCTCACACCGTTAAGAGATCTCTACCTCTTATATGTTTACTTCCACTAATTTAAGCTAACTAGACATATATTTTGTGGAGGGTTACATGCAGTAACAATTTAGTTAACATGTCACTATAAAAATTATATACACAATGAGTATATACAAATTAAACTCAAAGCGTATATATATAGGTTTGCGTACCAAAGAAACTGAGGCTTCTGCAGCAAGAGCAAGAATGTCAGCACAGGATACAACACCAGGGCAAGAACTCTCAACAGCAGATTTGATGTTGTCAACAACATCGAAACCTCTTGCGGAATTAGCATTAGGCGCTGCATCTTTCTCACTTACTATATTTGCTGTTGCATTATTATCCAACAAAAGCGAAGCATCACATCCCTGGAAATCACAAGTAACAGAAACACAATTTATCATAAAATAGAATAGAAGTCACTTAAGAAGTAACAAAGCTATTGTTTAAGAAATTAAATAGTTAAATCATGGCTTTACGTTGACAAAGCAATCATGGAAATGGAGACGAATGAGGCTGGCCCCAATGCGAGCATCAGACTGCAAAGCTTGCTGAATTACATTTTGCACAATGCTTGAAACATTTGGACATGTAGTTGAGTAAAAACTAGCACTCAACTGGGCATTTGATTCATAGAAACTGAAAATTGCTAGTAAAATGCATAAAACTGCTAAAGAAGAAGGAGGAGCCATTTTTGTTTGGTAATTCTTGTTAGGTAGTAAAGAAGTAAAGCTAGACAATTTCTATTACTTGTGTCTCGTGAATAGCTAGAGGATCTAGGCAATATATACAGAATAAGTGCCTTGCTTCCCTGATTTATTCTTGACAATTTCAAACATCATAGTCAAACAAAATAATTTGCTCTCTGGTGATATTAGAAAACTTCTACTACTAGTCTACTGCAACTAAGTTTTGTGGAAAATTGGTTAGCCGTATGAGACTATATCAACATTTAAGTAAAAAATTAATTTCCACTGCTTTCTTGATTAATTAAAATCTTGTGACCTGTACTCGGTTTTTAATAATTCGTATTAATTTTGAAGAGTTTGAGATGTTACCCACTTCGCACATAAGATAAATTTCTTTGCTGTGTGAATGATATAGGCAAGTTGTGACAGATTGTGACAACGTGATAAAAAATCAATGAAGCTGATTAAACATTTTAACATCTTTGATAGAAAGTCCTCAAAGATTCTCCATAATTTAAAAACATATCAGAATGTGGGCCGCTGAGTTCAAGCCGCACCTAATGATTCTTTGACGGGAAAGGGATTAAATTTGTTCATTTACTATGCGAAAAAGTTTAATTTTAATTCTCTTTATACTTTCGATAAAAATATACCTTCGTTGTTTTTAAAGTGTTTAAATATACCTTTCTTTTGTTAGGGCTATTCAAGGTGCACGTCAATCCTACATGACACGGGAGTTTTGATGACTGGCAATATTTAGTTACATATTTATCTCATGTGGCAGATTGCTTGTTATTTCCAATAACGCGTTGATGAAATTCTAGTTATTTTAATTTTACACGAAATTCAAAAATAGTTTATGCATTTTCTGGTCACAAATTTAATTTTATGACTTTGCTTCCAGAAATCTTTCGTTCAATGATCATCCGTCAAACAAATTCTCTTGTATTCTTACTAAAAGTTTAACTTTTGCTAGCCTCAATTATACCCTGTTTGTGTTGATGAGACAGTACCAATGGAAAAATGAGGCCGCAAACAATATGCAATACATTCAATACTGTATCTTTGGGGTAAAATTTGAAAATAACCAGAGTTATGAACTGCTTTGGCAAGAATGAGCCATAAAACATGTGAACCAAAGAAATCCAGATTTAACTACCTGCAAATGCGACTTCAAGTACTCCAACGAGCAAGTGGCTAAAAAGTACTAAGTTATAACACGTCAACTGTTTATAACACTTAAGTTAATGTTACATATATTAACAACTTACAGCTGTAGTTCATTACGTAGACATTCCTGGTACTCCCAATTAATAGTCTATTTGGCCAAGCTTCTCTATTACCTTATTTTAGATAGTATTTTTCTTGAAAATATTTTTGATGAGAAACAGTTTATGTTTGGTTAATTAATTTGAGCAATAATTAGTGTTTGTCCAAGTTTTTAAAAAGTATTTTTAAATATATTTTTCTCAAAAGTACTTTTCAAAAAATTATTTGTGAAAATAAACTACTTTTTTCTACTTCTTCAAAGTTGCTTCTACTTTTACTTAAACTCACATCTTCTTTTTTTTTTCTTTCAAAAATTTGACCAAATACTTCAAATTAAAAAAACATTAAAAGATAGAATTTTGACCATGAAAGAGCTTGGCCAAACATGATACTATAAGTTACAAGAAAAAGCAATCATTTTCCTTCCCGACCCCTTGAATTCGTTATCCCTATACTTAGCTACTTTCATAATCATTTATGCAGTCTAATTTAATTTGAACTGTCAACCATGAGAATACGAAAGCTATTTCCTTGGTAATATATACATTAAAGTAGTCATTTATAGGGTCCATGATGGACGAATAATAACAAACGGATTTAAAATAAATGTTAAACACATATCGTACCAGTAACTCTGCATTCTAAAACGCCTTTAGTGGAAATATCTTTGCACCCTTTGTCACAATTGATGTAACACACTTTTTTTTAATATATTTTAAATAAAATATTATATTTTTATATTTAAAAATAATTTAATTAAAAAAAAATTTATTGTTAATAAAATGATTATGGTCACACAAATATCTAAGGCTTATTTTAGATATAAGTTTCAAAAGTTCTTTTATATATATATATATATTTCATGCCTAATAAAATGATGGCACATAAATTAAAACGGAGGAAATAAATTTTTTAATCGAATCTTTCCTTCGACTATACTTTAACGAGTGAAATTTGAAAAAAATGAATCTTACATATTTGCTTGGTTGGCTTGGTAACGCAGATACTCTTATTGATAGTTGAATCGCAAAATGTTCCAATCAAATGGAAAATTACAAACAATTAATTTTTAAATCAAAGGGGATAAAAAGAAAAAATAATAGGTAGCACCGCCGATCCACTAGATAAAAGGATTTGGTGAGAGTAGTTGGACCTTAAGCACGTATAAACTTTGACTATCTACAGCCATAATTACCTAATCAAAGCAATTGATCTCTGATCTCCCTGCATGTACATCATATTTTACGCGCTAAACAATAGATTATTAGTAACAGAAAGGGAAGAAAAGAAAAACGTAAAAGTTAATGTATAGCTAATGGAGCCTAGGAAGGCATTTTGTCAAACAATAATTATTTGCAAGCTTGCTGGTTCATTTGTTTTTTTCTTCGTGTGTCAACGATAAGTATTTGAGGTGGTGTTATTTGTCCGAAAGAAATTCGTTTAAAATGTCCAAATGGAGTATTTTTCAAAAATATAGATTTTGGTTCAACTAATTAAATTTATGCAAATAAGGATTATCTTGGTTAACAATAATATTCTAAAGACGAAATTCTCGATATTATAATAAGTAGCACGTGGATCTATTCTGAAGGTTATGATGATGCACAATAACGACTATATTCAAGAACCCAAATAGAAATAATATAGCATTAAATAATGATGAAGAGCAGTAAATGACATTTATGTAAATAAATGTGAAAGAGACACTCGAAAAAGGATGAAACCAATTGATATTCTTTCTGACAATGATGAATGATGGATAACCCTTTGAATATTCAAGTTATTCTCGGATCCAGTAGAAAAGTGTCAACAAGAATCTTAATAAAAAGATTTTTTTGTATACTTGTAAGAAGACTAGAGTCTCTCTATAAAGTCAAAGTGTATTTTACAAGTGAATATTTCATATCCCCTATTATTGAGTCTCTTTGTATTTATTGTGAACATATTCCTAAAAACCCTAATAGTACAAAGTGCAGAAAATACCCACTGGAATATTCTCTTTAATGTCCTATCTTGAAACTAGCTGTTAGAACTCTATCAAGGGTATTCGTCCTCCGCCTCGATCCTTGATGACTCTTCGGCCACAGCCTTCATTGTTTCTTAAACCTTTCCGACGTGTGGCTGCCTGGGAATATTTCGCTAATGCCATCCTGACTTATGTATTTTATGGATAGATTTTGACCAACACAGTTAATCCCTCCGCTCATCAGGGTCATCCTCACGGACAAGGACGGTGAGTGGACAGTGTCGTTTGTGATACAATTTCATCGAGCTGACTATGCAGGTCATGGTCGTGGAGACAGGGCAACTTGTCTTTCTAAGGCCCGCACATTTTGAATTCTTTGAATTTCCCGAGAAGTCCATTGGAGCCATTTGGTCCAAGAGAAAATGTGACGTCATGATGTCATGCCTCATAATGATGTCGTTTCCCAACGTGTCGCATCAATTCAAGTGTGACCTTTGATTGGTTCTACTGTTTCGATCTTCGTACTAATCATGGTCTGCCCTTTTAATTCTAGTGCCTCCAAATCTTATTAATAGAGGATGGTTTGTCGATTTTGGAACTTTTTCCAAACTCCTTCTTCTTCTTCTTAAGCAAGAGCTTCTCCTTCATCTTCTTCGCAGAATCCTTGCAACTCCCTGTTGTTTTCCAATGTTTTTTTCCTTTTGCTTCACTATATTTTTCTATAATGATGTATTTGCAATCATCAAATATTCATATAAAAGGTCACTCTGGTCCTTTAGATGTTGTTTTTCCTGACCAGGGGGAAGATAGTGGAACTGCCACTGAGGAGGAAAGTTTACCCACTGTAGAGGAGATTTACCTCAATATCCCGATGCCAAAACAGACTTCCATAATGCGCCGAAAATAGTGACTGAGCAGTTCAAATCTATGATGATAGCGGAGCGGTTAGATGAGCTAAATGTTAGACTCGGCCTACCTTGTCATGTAGACTTTATCCCAGCGGGCGATGACGAGGTTCGGGTTCACCGTCTCGGCTTCTATGCCCTTTACGCATACCCTTTCTTGATTGGCTACGGATTTCCTTTACCGCCACTGATAGAAGACTTATGTCGGTACTACAACGTGTGCGCAGTGCAGCTCGCCCCATATATCTTTACAGTGGCCACGATGTTGACGTAATTTGTCGAATTGGTTGGCATCGACATTACAATGCGCTACCTGATCCATCTCTCTGCCCTTCATTTCTACTAAGGGACCTTGCTAAATCTTCACCATAGGGGAGGAAAATGTTTGGTGGTGAGGATGAATGACAAACCTAGTTGGCACTTCTGGCTCGACTACTTCTATGTCAGAACCAAAGATGTAGTGTCCACCGCTGCAGACTTCCCTGAGGCTTGGAACCCTACTCATGAGTGCTCATATTAGATTACATACTTTATGTTTCAAATATTATCCTTATTGCAGGTTGGTTAACCAGCTTTCTCCTTTTTGCAGCTAATATTCGGCCTCTTCAGATGATAACCCATATCAATGATTGGGTTAGACAGACTCTCCCTCATATGTCAAGGGTACGCGATTGGTCGAGCTTCTCACAGAGATTTAGGCCGTTTTCTCCCCTGGCAGGTAATTATGTCCTACCGTCAACGTGTTGATTTCTTCGCGCATGCCTGTTACCTTTGCTGACTTTTCCTTTTTCCGTTTTCTTTAGCTTTGGCAAGGCGGTCAACGAGGAGATCGAGAGCTTCCACGCCTTCATTTCGGAAGTGGAAGGCCACTACACCTTTAGTTTCTGCCCTTGCTTTGACTATGCCCGGTCCTCATCTGCTCCTATTCCACCTATTACTGCTTCAAGCTTTGCTTTCTCTTGGACCGTTGAGACTTAGGCTCCTCCTCTGTACTCTCTCTTCAACGAGGATGATGAGTTTTTGCCCAGTGATAGAGACCTTCAACCTCGGAAGAGGAGGTCCGTGGATGCTGGTAGCGGGGTCACCCTGGCCGTTGATGTGGCAAAAGGGGACTTCCGCTACGTGAGACGATGACAATTCTTGTGGGAGATGATATCGCACCGAGTCTCGAGGCTTCGAGGTTAGTGAGAGCCGATGTAGATGTATCTCTTCATTCTGCGGTGCTGGAAACTGAAGGGACGGCTGCTGACGTTCTTGACTTTTCACGACAAGAGGAGGCATCAACTTCTCACACAGCCGCAGCTACCTCCTTGCCTGCCAACAAGAAGGGCAAAAGCATCGCTGAGCAGAACGATGTGTCGGGTTCCTATGTCGATGTGGACGACCTGAGGATGAGGTAAGGTTGGATGGGTCTACTAGGACTATCTGATCCCCACAGATTGTGATCTGTTGGTGAACACCGAGGAGGTAGACCCTGCCCTCGGTCCTCTCTGTTCCCAAATAGAGGGTAAGACCTTAAAGAAATAAATGATGGTTCTTTGTCGAGGAGCATTGTCGGCCTCGACAAACCTTTTCCTATTTATTGGGGCGTTCGTTGTTAGGACTTTTTTTCTTTTTTGGTTCGCAGACGGTGATTTTGGAGATTGAGAGTGCCTGCAGGGAGAATAGGCATAAAGAGATCTTCGTGAAGCTGAAATATAATTACTTTGAGTATCGCGGCAAGTATCAGGATCTCCGTAGGGGTTGGGGCGGTGACATGCAGTACTTGAGGGACGAGTTGACGAAAAGGGATGATGAGCTGGTGCAAGCCGTCGAGAAGTGTAGCCTCCTCGAGGGGACGTTAAGAAGTAAGGATGAGGAGCTTGAGGTTAGCGGAGGCGTGGAGGCTCAGTGCAATGATCTTTAAGCTCAGGTGGTCATATTACGAGGGCAGCTCAAAAAGTGTCAGTTCCAATTGGAGGTCCTCAACAGCGAGATTGCCGAGAAGCAGAAGGAGCTCGAGAAAGCGGAGTCCTCTCATTTAGATGCTCGAAGTAATGCGGAGATGCTCGAGTTGGCGTATAGGACTTTTTGAGCCGAGCAAGAAAACAATAAGTTGATAGCAAGAGCTAAGGAAGAAAGACCAGCTCGAGGAGCGGATGGGGGAGTTGGAGAAAGAAAACTATGCCCTTCATAATCGAGTGACCACTCTAGAGGCCGACAGGGCTCATCTTCTTGCATGACCCTCATCCAATACTTCTAATTTGCATGCAGCGGATTCCGTTCTTAAGGCTGCCCTTGAAGATGCCCAGGTTAGGCTTTTGAAGCTCGAGTTGCTTGTGGATACGATCCCGCTACACCTCAGGATGATGAGGAGGATGGGGAAGAGGGCGTGGACCAACTCGAGGAGGATCCCTGGTACGACACTGCTTATCCTCAGGGCGAAGGTGGCGAGGGTGATAGGGGCCGAGATGGTGAGGTCACAAAGGCCCGTGATGGTGAGGGCCAGTACCCTTTTTCTTAGACTTTTTTTGTGTTTTGTCATCTTCTTTAAGAGCCCTTGTAATGAACTTCGCAGATTTTCGTATACCTAATTTTTTTTATGTACCTTCTTCCACACCTGTTACTTGTTTTTGTGCCCATGTACTTTTCTTTGTCGTTCGCTTGTTTGCGACTTTTACTCTTTCTATTATTCTTTTCAAATAGTTGTTCATAGATCTGTTGACGATTATTTGTGAGTCGTGTCTGTCTTTTGTTTATATAAGTCAGGTGGGCCTCTTTATTTAGATTAGGCTGATAGGTGTTGTTTGAACTTGGCTGATTTTGGTCTTTTACCAAGTCGTAGCGGAGGGCCGAAGAGTGTTGTTCTAGTTGGGTCGAACTTTACCCTTTATTAAGTTGTGACCGAGCATGGTCAAACATGACCCTTTATTAAATTGTGGCCGAGGGCAGATCGGTGTTCTTCGAGCGTGATCGAACGTAACCTTTTGTTAAATCATGACCAGGGGCCAATAGGTATTGTTCGAGCGTGGTCGAATGCAACCTAGTATTAAATCATGACCGAGGGCCGATAGGTGTTGTTTGAGCGTGGTCGAACATAACATAGTATTAAATTTTAGTCGAGGGCTGATACGTGTTGTTCGAGCGTGGTCGAACATAACCTAGTATTAAATCGTGATCGAGGGCCGATAGGTTTTGTTCGAGCATGGTCGAACACAACCTAGTATTAAATCAGGGCCAAAGGTCAGTAGGTGTTGTTCGAGCGTGGTCGAACATAACCTAGTATTAAATTGTGTTCGAGGGCCGATATGTGTTGTTTGAGCGCGGTCGAACATAACCTAAACACAAAAAGGTGTCCTAATAAATGTAAGTTTCTTATTACTTGACGTTGTTGCTACGGTTACATACTTGGAGAGAGTTATAGAATTTGGGATGTTGGCTGGCGTTCCAATCCCAGTCCTGGTTTACCTAGTCCCTTCATTGTTTGACTTGGACAGTATCGATAAGTCAGGAAATAAAAGAGTAAAGAATATTCTCTCCCTCGCGTACTTCGACTCGAAGTATTCTCTTGGTCGCCTCGTTAAAAACTTCCTTGAGAAAACCCAAATGGGACAAAACTCAAGTGAGGGAAAAAGAGTACGACTTGGGGGACACTTTTTCTCTTAGAAGTTAAAGTATTTGAGGTGGATGATGTTCCAATTGTTTAGTAGTTGCTTTTCTTCCATTGTCTCTAATTGGAATGAACCCTTGTTTGCTTTGGCTGTGATTTTGTACGGACCGTCCCCGTTTGTTCCCGGTTTTGCCTTCCCGTAGGTCTTTGCTCGCTTGAGTTTTCGCTTTTAGCAGGTTATCCTCGACTTTAAGCAGTCAGACATTTGCTTTCTTGTTGTAATAGCGTTCTGTTTGTTGTTTTTCGCCAACCATTCTTATATACGCCATATCTCTTTGTTCATCAATTTCGTCGAGTTCTTTCCTTCTACTCTAATCATTACTCGTATTTCTTTCTTTGGAGTACCATAGGCTGGATTCTCTGACTTCGACTAATATTACTACCTCGGTCCCATAGACCAAAGAGTAGGGCGTCTCTCCTGTGCTTGTCTATGAAGTTGTTTGGTACGCCCATAATATTTCAGGCAGTATTTTCGGCCACAGTCCCTTGGCGTCTTCGAGCTTTTTCTTCATGGTGTTTAGTATGGACTTGTTAGAGGACTCTGTTTGTCCGTTACCCACTGGGTGATATGGGGTTGAAAGTATCCTCTTGACATGCCATTTCTCGAAGAATTTGGCAGTTTTCTTTCCTGTAAACTGGTCCGTTGTCACAGCTGATCTCCTTGCGTAGGCCGAATGGGTAGATGATGTTCCATATAAAGGTGATTACCTATTGTTCCCGTATTTGGGTGAACGATCCTGCTTCCACCCATTTAGAGAAATAGTCAGTTAAAACCAAAAGGAATCGTTTATTACCTTGCCCTGCTAGGAGGGGGCCCATGATGTTCATTCCCCATTTGATGAATGACCATGAGGAGGTGACTGAGTGAAGGTGTTTGCCTGCTTGGTGAATCTCTGGGGCATATTTTTGGCATTGTTCGCATTTCCTCACGAAGTCTGAGGTGTCCTTTTCCATGGTGGGCTAATAGTATCCCCACCTGTATAAGGCATCTAACGAGTGCTTGATTGCCGGAGTGAGCACCGCAATGGCCTTCATATACTTTTCGAGGACGCGCTGGGTCTATTTTGGGCCCAAGCATTTTTCTAAAGAGATGTCGTAGTCCTCTTGTATAGGTCTCTATGGAGGAGACTGTATCTGGCTGCTTACATTGTTAGTTTCTTATCTTCGTTGCTGTTGTTTGGGAGTGTGGCGTCCTGCAAATAGGCGCTAATACGATTGTGCCAATCTCAAGTTAAGCTTACGGTTCTTACCTGAATTTGGTCTAGTGATGAATTAAGGAGGTGGACTACACTTTTTATCCGCGATCATGATGGTTTTGGTAGCTGCGGACAGTTTGCTGAGGCCATCCGCTTCGGCATTCTGCGCACGTGGGATCTAGTCAAGCTGGCATTCGTCGAACTCAGGCAGTACCAGATCTCGGTTTGATATTTTTGCAACCTTTGTTCTTCGATTTGGAAAGTCCCTGTGACTTGGTTGACTACGATCTGGGAATTACAACGGAGTTTCAACCGCTTCGCCCCATACTTGAGTGCTCGCCTCAACCATGTAATTATGAACTCATACTCGGCCTTATTGTTAGTCATATCTGGGCACCTTATGGACTGCCGAATTACTTCTCCTGTAGGGACCTCGAGTACGAGTCCGGGTCCGGATCCTGATGCGTTGGATGCACCATCAGTGTATAGGACCCAGAGATCTTGTGTTTGGAGGGAAGCTTGGACGACTTCCTTTTCGACTTCGAGCATTATCTTTCCATTGAAGTCTGCAACGAAGTCGGCGAGAAAATGCTCCTAAGGGGAAAGACATGTAACGACCCTGATAGGGTGGTACTAGAAATAGGGTCTAAGCTTTCGTGAAGCTACGACCAATGCCAGAGCCAATTACTTGAGGTGCGGGTACCTTGTCTCGGCATTGATGATTGTTTTGCTAATGTAATAGATGAAAGATTGCATACCTCTGTTTTTTCAGATCAGGACTGTACTTACCGCTATTTCGGAGACGGCTAGAAAGGCGAGGAGGATTTCCCCGTGCTTGCCTTCAGTTCTCATAGAGATTGGATGCACTTGAGAGTCCATTCAAGACCGTCGTCCTTTTTGAGCATGCCAATAAAATAATGACATCTATCAGAGGACCGCGAGATGAATCTCGATAGGGCGGCGATTCGACCAGTCAACCATTGGACTTGCTTCTTGGTAGTCAAGAGTTCTGGTATCCCTTCGGTAGCTTTGATTTGGTCTGGGTTGACCTTGATCCCCCGCTGTGACACTAAGAAACCCAAGAACATTCCGGAGGCTTCGCCAAACGTGCATTTCTCCGGGTTTAGTTTCATTCCGTACCATTTTAGTATCTCGAAAGCTTCCTTCAAATGATCAATATGATCCTCTGCCTTTATGGACTTGACCAACATGTCATCTATATATACTTCCATGGCTTTGCCGAGCTGGTCTTTGAACATCTTTGTGACAAATCTTTAATATGTAGCCCCTGTTTTCTTCAGCCCAAATATCATTACTGTATAACAATACATTCCTTGGTGGGCGATGAACATGGTTTTCCCGGTCTTCTTCCTCCATAAGTATTTGGTTATAGCCTGAGTACGCGTCCAAGAAACTCAACAACTCGTGCTTGGCCGTTGCGTTGATGAGTTGGTCGATGTGAGGTAACTGGAACGAATACTTCACATGCTTTGTTCAAGTCTGTGAAATCCACGCACCTCCTCGCTTACGATATCATTTATTGAGGGGTTGAATTTATGTCTGACCTACCTTACTGGGGGTAGAACGGGTTGACATTTAAATTGTGTATGGCGATTTACCTGGGGATGCCTGGCAATCTAATTGGTTGAAGGCAAACAAATTTGCATTAGTTATTAAGAAATGACTGAATTGACTTGGTTCCTGGAGTTTGCAGCCGGTGTAGGACTTTTTGATACAGTCATTTAGGTCCAATCGAACGGGTCGAGGTCTTCTATGGTCGAATTCGCAGCATCGACCACTTAGGGATCCACGATGATTTCCTTGGTCTCTTCTTGCGTCGACCTCGGCCTTATTAATTCCTCTGCCTCTTTTTTCTATTGGGTTGTCGTGCTATCTAAGACAATGTGGAAGCACAACCAGGACGTACGCTGTTCTCTGTGTATGCTCAATATTCCCTATGGTTTTGGGAATTTAACTACTTGGTATAGGCTAAAAGGGATGGCTCTCATGGAATGTATCCACGACTGTCGCATTATGGCATTATACGCGGTGGCTTGGTTCATGATGTGGAATGTCGTTTTTAGAGTCAAGCTGCCAGCCAAGACGGGGAGTATAATTTCCCTTGATGTCCGCTCAACTACATTATTAAAACTGGTTAGCTTGACACAGCGTGGCGCTATTTTGTCATCGAGTCTTATTTGGGTGAGGATTCAGGGATTGATAATGCATCGTCCACTTCCATCGTCCACCATGATACATTTAACATCAGTATATAAAATGCGTAAAGTAATGAAGAGGCCATCATTATGAGGGAAAATCAAACCGTCGGCATCTGACTCATCGAAGATGATACTTTCTTCGAATCCGTCATACCGTTCGAGGGTGATAGATTGCTTGAGCTTGTGAGTGATAGTGAAATTTACGCTGTTGATAGAGGCATCGTCATCGTTGCCGATAATCATGTTGATAGTGCAAGCTTGTGACGGCAGTTTCGGTGGACCTTGGTGTTCACGTCCTCTAGCTTGTGCCTTGGCAGCCCTTTGAGGTGGCCCTGCCACAACATGTTTTACGACATCTTGCCTGAGGGCGATGCAATCTTCTGTTTTGTGCCCACGTTCTTGGTGGAACTCACAGAGGGCGTTGGTTTTTCTAGTGTTCGAATTGGACCTCATCTTTGGCAGCAACTTTAACTTTGTCCGGAGTTTCTTAAAAGCATAGACTATTTTGTTGGTGACATACAAAAATTGTAAGCAAATAATAAGGGGAGCATACCTCTCTCCTTCCGGTGAGTCCCTGTCCTCGGCCTGGATAGGCCTTTCTTCATAGCAGAGGGAAGGTGTGGCAGGTGCACTGACGTATGGCTGGTGTCGTTCCCTATTGGGTCGCGAGATCGGGTGATCCTTCTTGATATTGTCTCTGTGTTCTTTTATGGATTTAATTTTTACCGAGATGAGCCGATGAGTTGGTCTGTTGAGGTCGACCTCATCTGCTCGGACTTCGGCAAAATAAGCATTATAGATTTCATCCAAAGTGGTTGGAGGATATTTCATCAATCGGCTCAACAGTTTTCTAGTTGCTCTTGAACCATCTTTATTCAACCCATTCTAGAAAGCTGTGACTACCATTCCCTCGGACACGTTCGACATAGTCATCCTCACCTTGTTGAATCGGGCGAGGAAGTCCCTCAGTCCTCTCCTAAGCACTGCTTGACAACAAATATGTCGTTTACTCTTGCTTCGGCCTTCTTGGCTCTAGTATGTGCAGTTACGAACTTATCGGCCATTTCCTCGAAAGTTTCTATGGAGTGGACTGGCAGATGTGATTACCATGTTAATGCCCCTCTCGTAAAGGTTTCGCAAACGTCTTCAGCAAAATAGAGGACACTTGTTCCTTGGTGAGGTCGTTGCCTTTCAAGGTGGTTACGTAATGGGTCACGTGATCTGCGAGATCGGTTCATTTCGTCGTATATCTTAAGTTAGGGCAGCATTTTGAAGGTCTTTGATATGGCATGCGGGGCTGCTTCGTCGCTGTGTGGCTGCTCTAACCTGTCGGCGTCCCGTTTCGGCAACAACTTAGGAGCGCCTGGTATTTGTCGACACCTTCTTGGTGTTTCTTCATATGGTCTCAGAGTGCTTGTTTTAATTCTTCATTTCCTCCATCCTTTTTAGAATGATAGTGAGGGCGTTGTCACCTGCACTATTAGTAATACTGTGAGTGATACCTGTTGTTGAAGGGTTTGGTCGGTTCACTGTTTGTCTGCTCATTGTATCATGCAAGCTCTTGTAGTTTCTGTACTTGTGCATGGAGCGGGTTTGTTGAGCACGCTCACTATTGTATCTGTCAGCCATGCTTCGAGGAGCTTTATCACATATGGGGGCATCCCTTCTTCTGCTGATGTTGAGGCCCCTTTTCCATTGGGTTTTGTTATCCTTAATTATATACTGTATATTTTTTGTAACATAACTATAAAAGTTAATATTAATGTATATTGTGTAATATTTACCTTTAATTGACCTATGTAATACCTCTAATTACATACATGAGTATTCTTTTTTTTTTTTCAATCATTAATAAAGTAACACACACACTTGTGTGTTGTCGTGAGCGTGTATATTTCTTTAATTAAATAACATTGTGTGTTGGTGAGTGCGTGTATATTGCTTTAATTAAAGAACCAACCTTATTCTATAGTATAAGCATGGATGTTTAATAATAGTTTATACTATATAATTACTCTTAATCGACTATCCAATACCTTTAATTATCAAACATGTGTACGTTTGCATTTTTTCAACTATTAAGTAACCAATATGTACGTAGGTGTAACTATTAAGTAAATAAGCAACTTCATTATGTTCTATAATTATAAAGGTTAATATTAGTTTATAGAATATCTGTAATAACCCAGTCGGCCATTTAGAGTTCTAGCATTGCATTTTACAATTTGAGGCCTTGAGTAGGTTCATATGATATTTTATGGCTTACATGTATGGTTGGTTCGGGTTCAGAGAGGTTCAGGAATAATTTAAAATACTTGGTTGTCAATTAGATGCTTTAAGTTAAGAGAATCGACCAAAGTCAACATTATGGATAAACAAGCCTGGGATCATGATTTGAAAGTTCTAATAGGTTCGTCTAATGACTTTAGACTTGTATATATGTTTGGTTTGGGTCTGGGGTTTCCCGGGGTTGATTTGGCACTTTGATCTTTGATTTTTTATTTTGATATTGTTATTCATATTTTTAGCTCTTGGACAAGTTCGTAAAGGGTATATGGACTTGCCAGAATGATTTAGTGAGATCCTCGGGGATTCGTGCGAGTTTCAGGATGTTTGAAGAGTGATTTGGAAGTGAAAAGGTTGAAGAAAAATGCATCAGATTTGGAGGCCAAAGTTGACACTGTATGTCATTTTAAGCTTTAAAACTCCATTTTTCTATTGGATACTTTTCGTAGGTTAATTTGATATTTTATGACTTGTGGCTATGGGAGGCTTGGTGCCTAAAGGATTGGGAGTGATTTAGAACACTTATTTTCTAATTTGAGGCTTGAAGTTGAAAGAGTTGACCAAAATCAACATTTTGGATTAACAACCCAAGATCGATGATTTGAAGTTTTCAATAGGCTCGTATTATAAACTTGGACTTGTACATATGTTCGGTTCGGGTCTCGGATGGCTTAGGTTGAAAGAAAGTGGACAAAACAGACACACATTTCTCATTGAACAAATACAGGAAAATGACATTTCTAATTGGAAGTTGGAATTTTGAACTTACAAGAATTTGAGATTCTTGGTTTGACAATTGATTCTTGATTTTGATATTTTTATTAGTGTTTTAAGCCTCTAGACAAGTTTGTATATTGTATACATATTTGTTAGGATGATTAAACGGAGTTTCGAATGCTCGGGTAAGTATCAGGGTAGTTTCGGGTTATTTTTGAGCTAGTTGGAGATTTCTGGTAATATGGTGTAATCGCACCTGTGATGTGGTGGTCGCAGAGGCGATGGTCGCACCTATGGAAGGGGTTTGCGCACCTCCGAATGTGGGCTAGGGCAAGCTGGTATGCACATGCGGTGGAAGGACTCGTACCTGCGGCTAAGTGTCTGTACCTTCGAGGATGCCTGACAGGTTGATTTAGGTCGAGGTTTTGCTCATTCTTACCATTTTGTGGCCTAGACTTTGGGAAGAGGCAATTTTTTAGGATATTTCTCTCCAAGCTTGAGAGTAAATAATTTTTACTTGGTTTTGATCATATATCTTATTTATCTATGAATTTCTATACCTAAAATATAGAATTTAAGAGTGAAATTTAGAATATTTGTCTACACCTTAATAGAGTATAATTTTAGTGTTCGAATATCGATTTGGACTCGGATTTAAAAACTAATCACATATTTGAATTTATAGGGTTATGGGTCAATGGAATCTAGTCCTAGACTTAGGTTTTGACCATGTAAGCCCAGATTAACATTTTGTTGAATTTTTCGAGTGTTTGGAGGTTCTAGATAGAGGAAAGGGCTATCAGACGATTAAGGCTAGTTCTAGTAAGTCTCTTGTCTAACTTTCTTAGAGGGAATTTTCTACAAACTAGATTTGTGTGCTACATGCTACGTGATTTGGGGGTGACATATGTACGAGGTGAAGAGCGTATATACTTACACTAAGGCTATACCATATTTGGGGGAGTTTTAAGCTTCTTTACGTCTTGTTTTGTTTGTTCTTCATGACTTATGCTTTATTTGATTGTATTACTACGTGAACCTATTTATTCATGCAAAAAATCATATTTAGCTTATGACACCTTAAATAGGTATGATGTGCTATTCTTGAAATGTTGATACACTTTTCTTAGCCTTAGTCATATTTTATGTCATGATTACTTATTCGCATCTTTATTTATGTCATCATATATTTTATTGGTTATTTTTCGAATATATGCATACGTCCTTACATATGGAGATGTTGGTATATATTGATGTGATTATGTCACATTTGGACATTCGAGCGGATTGATACTGTTATGGCACGATGGTTATTTTCGCACAGTTATTGTGATATTTATATGTCATGGCACGATAGATTTTATCGTGACGCTTGGATATAGATCTGTTCCTCTAAAGTCAGGTGATTAACCATACTACATTGGGCCCTGTGAGCATAGTTGATATGTGTATCGTGTTGAGCACGTGGGAAGTGTTGGATCGCATTAGAGCATAAACGATGTGCAGGATATTGGTAATAATTGATTTGTGAGCATGCATTATCATCCTAGACTCATGTAGAAGCATCCATATAGGTGTTACTTGGTGCATATCCTCTTTATATGTCTATTTGGCAATTGCATTATGTTTTGGCTATCTTGTTTGAGAAGCATGCTTATCCAATCTCCGATATTTGTACCTTATTGTTATATTTGTTGTTCTTGACTAGTTTATGTGATTTCATGTTATTATGGACTGTCCAGGTTGATAAAGTGAGTATCACTCTCTTATCAAATTTTCACCGCTACTTTTCCGATATTAGACTTGATACTTACTGAGTACATATTATTTTTGTACTCATACTACAGTTTTGCATATTTTGTGCAGATCTTGGTATTAGACCTAGCGGTGTTCAAGAGGGCACTTAGAGATTATTTAGGGACTTCATGGTCAGCTTTCATTCTTGATTCGCAGCTTATGGAGTACCATTCTTATCAATTCTACTTTGTTTGATTCAGATAGTATGTTTATATTTTGAGACTCATTCGTATTCTATTGTGTTTCTCATGACTTCTTACTATCGGGTTTTAAGAGTTATTGTTGGATATTTTAGTTTTGATTTATGTTCTTGTGATTTATTATGTTATATATATATATACATACACACACATCAGTAATTTATCTTGTATTTATAATGATTTGGTTGGTTTGGGTGTTGGCTTACTTAGCATGTAGGTGTCATCATGACATTTGATTATATTTTGGATCGTGAAAAAGTTGGTGTATGTATGTGTGTGTGTGTGTGTGTATATATATATATATATATATATATATATATCAGTAATTTATCTTGTATTTATAATTATTTGGTTGGTTTAGGTGTTGGCTTACTTAGCATGTAGGTGTCATCACGACCTTTGATTAGATTTTGGGTCGTGAAAAAGTCGATTTCAGAGCTCTATGCTCATGGGTTCTACGAGTCATGAGCTTATCTAGTAGAGCCTTGGGGATCACTATGGAGATGTCTATGATTATCTTCGAGAGGCTATAGGAAATTTAGGAAACTTCATTTTCTTTTCTCTATTGTGGGACCTTGTTTTATCCTAAAGTTTGTCTCATAGATGGTGAAAAAATGTGTGTCAGTAGCAGCTGAGTAGGTGCAAGCACCCCAAGTTGCAGCTGCTACTCGCAAAACCTCCCGGCCTCGTTCCTACCAATGAAATAGAGCGCCAATCGCCAAGCAGGAGAGTATGCACCACTCCGAAGTACTCCCCGTTCTACCGTCCAAACAGGCCATGCTGCAAACAGTCAAATCTGAACTGAACCCTGTCGCTCTTCTTTCTTTCCTCGCGAGCAGGAAGCACACCAGCAGCGTGCGTTGCGTGATTCTACTGTGTTTTTTGCACTTGACTGGGTGGACAGTTGACCGGAAGCCCTGTGAACCCCCTCTCATAGGTGACTGGGAAGGGAAAACGCTAGAAAAAAAGCCCTTATTATTATTAAACGTTTCATTCTTGAAAGGGCTAAAAGTAGCGCTTTTGAATCAGACTCTTCCCCTACTTTCCGTAGCAGCCAGAAAGAGAAAGAAATCCCCTCTTCCCGATCTCGCCATCAGCTCGACTAAGAGTTCCGAATCGAAAAAGTAAACTGAACTTGACTTAAGACGAAGGAAGCGAGCAGCCAGAACGTCGACCGCAAACGAAGGATGGCCTCTTCTTGCTTATCACCTTCTTTCCCTTTCCTCGCATCCTAATATAATAAAGATCAAGACGAGTTGCTCCAGGTCCAGATATCTCCCTTCGAGATTGCCAGCACCGGTGCTGGAAGGTCGGAAGGAGAAGTGTTATAAGCTTTGAATGGAAGCCCCGGTAAACGGCGGCCATCCGTCAGATTGACATCCAGCCGGGTGAGCGATAGCGGCTCCTGTTTACTAATAGATCTGCCGCCGCTAGTATAACAAAAAAAGGCTTCCGGTCTTTGACATCAAAAAAGAAAATATATTTGATCAACGAGGCTTTTCAAACTTTCTCCGTCGAGAGCCTTCATAGACCAATAATGGCACCACTGCGCGTAGTCCGCATATATAGAAGGGCATTCTACCCCAAAAGTGCGGCCGCTCAACTGTTCGAGCGCAATGCAGTGGTGTTGGTTCCGATTCGACAAAGGTAGAATGCCTGGTCGAAGGTCCAGTACAGTAGGTAGCAGGCGTGTTCGTTTTGACTCCCGAGCGAGAACGATAAATAGGCGATGCACCATCCTTGCTGCTACGTACGTTTTTCAGAATCCCCAATGTCTTGGTCTTTACCTTCGCTTTTTTTGTTCCTATTAACGATCCTTCCGGTGATGCCAGAAGTCGTTTTGATATAAGATTTTATCTTGTTTCCATTTTATTTATTATTCCTGATCCGGAAGTAACCTTTTCCTCCTCAATTCCCATCAAGTGTTGTCTTATTTCCCAAGTCCGCCGAGATGCTTCTCTTTTTAGTGGCGCATGCCAGGCTGTCTCTTTCATTTGGTAGTTCTGGGTATTGAACCATGGGACAACCCAACCCATATCTGTACTCCGAAGGAGACGGCTAAGGCTAAACCTGCATTTCTGTAGAAAGGTTTGTCAATCTCTTACTCGCGAGATTGACATCTTGTTGATATTGATTGAGGAGTTTATGATCGATCTATGTGAACTACTCGATATCTTGACGGAATCACTACTAAGACAAAATAAATAAATAATTACGACTTTAGAGCGCAAGTCAAACTCATGATAGGCGATTTATGTTCATTCGCTCTGCTCGCAGAGCGGTATACCGAAAAAAAGAAGCGACTACCTTACTTAAGCCATTTGTGTCTGTCTGCGATCGTGCCTAGCTGGGCAGTTCATCAGGAGCTGCTATCTGGCTGAGAAGTGTTGCACCCCCTTGAAATGAGTGCATGTACATCACACCTCCTACGGTTGTTGCCAAAGCTCCGAGTGAACCCGAAATAGGCCATGGACTTGGATCTACCAAATGATAAGAATGCCTCTGAGAGGTTAGATGTAGGGCTAGATCCTAGACCGAGGCACGTGCAACAACCCCTAGTAGTGGGCAACTCCATCTATTATGCTCATACTAGAGCAGCTTCTGAGGAGCCACCAGTAGCTCTAGAGGTGGACTAGGTTCGAGATCAGGTTATTCCACGGGGTGCAGCTCCAATTCTTGAGGGTTTCATTGTTACTCAATTGCTTCAGGACATTATGGTCTGAATTTTGGATTATTTCAACAATTTGGCACAAGCCGGGATGATTACTATGGTCCCAGCAACTTCCCAGGCTAGAATGGGGAGCATAGACTCCAGCTACTCACACTCTAGAGCATGCCACTACTATATTTTAGACTCCGGGAGTTCTAGTTTTCCCATTAGTTGGGGTAGTCAGCCTACTGCTACAGTTAGGCCTAAGGTTAGACCTGCCATATTTGTTGATGAGCAAAAGATGATAGATCGGTTAGAAGTTAGATCCTCCATGTTTGATAGTGATCCCGAAGCCGATGCTCAAGACCTCTTGGATAGGTGTCATAATATTTTGTACAATTTTGGTCTTGTGGAGTCCAATGAAGTTGATTTTACTACTTTTCAATTGAGAGGACCAACCAAGAGGTAGTGATAAACTTATGAGAAGAGCAGGCCAATAGGGTAATTTCCTCTCACTTGGACTTAGTTTTCTACTTACTTCCTAGAGAAGTTCATTTCATTCACCAGGAGAGATGAGTTGCGCAGCCAGTTTTAGCATCTGTATCATGAGAGCCTGTCAATTATAGAGTATGAGATGAGGTTCGTGGAGTTGTCTTGTTATGTAGCTATTTTGATTCCCACCGAAACTGGGAGGGTGGGGAGATTCATTGAGGGGCTTAATTTTGGAATTAAGCTTAGTATGGCTAGGAATATAGAGACCAGAACTACTTTTCAACATGCAGTTGAGATAGCATGGAAGATTGAGCGCATATGTGGTCAGGGGAGAAATGCAGTGAAGGATAAAAGGCCTCAACATTTGGGAAGATTCATCGGTACCTTGTTTGGAGGCAAGAGTCATTTATGTAGAGGCTATTCTGGTAGGCCAATTCACTTCGCACTTCTGACTTTTCATGGCACTCTAGTAAGTCATGGTTCTCATGGTGCTCGTTTAGGGCAGTCATTATACAACATATCTCTAGCTTATGGTTCATACCACTGTTATTGTCGTCAGTGTCGGACTCAGGCCCAGCAACCATGCCAGTAGAGAGGTTGCTTTGTGTGCGGAGAGTTGAGGCATCTTAAGATACATTGTCGTAGGCCTCTATGTGGTATATCTCTTTAGGGTACTCAAGATATGATTCTAGCCTCAGTTGTTACATACCTGCCTAGCCAGCTAGTAGTCGAGCCCAGCCAGTCAGAGGTAGAGGTCAGCCAGTTAGAGGTCGCCCTAGAAGAGGGAGATAGGCTAGTGGAGGTCATGCTCGTTGTTATGGTTTCCCTGGTAGACCTAAGGCAGAGGCATCTAATACAGTCATTACAAGTATTGCTTCAGCCTATCATAGAGATGCTTCGGCTTTGTTTGATTTTGGTTCTGCTTATTCGTATATGTCATCTTACTTTGCATCATATTTGGGTATGTCTTGTGATTCTTTGGATATTCCTATTTATATATCCATTCATATTGGAGATTTTATTATAGTGGATCGAGTTTATCAATCATGTATGGTTACTATTAATGGATATGATACTACAGTTAATATCCTATTGTTGGACATGGTGAATTTTGAGGTGATTCTTGGTATGGATTGGCTATCTCCATATCATGATATCTCGGACTGTCACGCTAAGACTATGACTTTAGCTATGCCAGTGTTGCCTAGATTAGAGTGGAGAGAGTCGCTTGGTAATTTTACCGGTAAGGTAACATCATTGTTGAAGGCTTAATGTATGATTAAGAAGGGCTATTTAGCATATTTGGCTTTTATTCGGGATTCTGGTGCAGAGGTTCCTTCTATGAATTCGACACCAGTTATGAGAGAGTTTTTAGAGGTGTTCCTTACAGATTTGTTGAGTATGTCGCTAGATAAGGATAGTAATTTTGGTATTGAGTTAGTGTGGGGCACTCAGCCTATATCTATTCCACCTTAGTGCATGGCTCCAACTAACTTAAAGGAGTTAAAAGAGCAGTTGCAAGATTTTCTTGAAAGGGGTTTATTAGACCTAGTGTTTCTCATTTGGGTGCATCAGTGTTGTTTGTTAAGAAGAAGGATGGTACTACAAGGATGTGTATTGCCTATAGGCAGCCGAAAAAGGTTATTATCAAGAACAAGTATCCATTGTCTCGTATTGATGATATATGATAAGCTTCAAGGTGCTAATGTATTCTCTATGATTATCATGAGATCGGGTTATCATCAGGTGAGATTAGGGCTTTGAATATCTCTAAGATGGATTTTAGGACTCGTATGATAATTATGAGTTATTGGTGATGTCATTTGGTCTGACTATTGCTCCAGTGACATTCATGGATTAGATGAATCAGTTGTTCAAGCTTTAGTTGGACTCTTTTGTGATTGTATTCATTGACGACACCTTGGTTTATTCTCGCAGTAGGGAGGAACATAAGCCACATTTGAGGATTGTGTTTCAAATCTTGAAGGAGAAACAACTTTATGCTAAGTGCCCTAAGTGTAAATTTTGGTTGGATTCAGTCTCATTCTTGTGTCACGTAGTGTCTTATGATGGTACTAAGGTTGATTCCAAGAAGATTGAGGTAGTTTAGAATTGTCCTAGACTTTCTAAAAATATAAAGAACAAGATTCTTGGGTTTGCCAGGCTACTAATGTCACTTTGTAAAGTGGTTATCATCCATTGCAGCTCCATTGACTACTTGGCTTAGAAAGGTGTTTCTTTTAGATAGTTTGGTAAATGTGAAGAAAGCTATCGGATACTCAAGGTTGCTTTGACTACAACCTAGTGTTGGTGTTGCCCACAGGTTCAGGACCATACACGGTGTGTTGTGATGCTTCATGTATTGGTCTTAGTGCGATTTTTATGCAGAATGGTAGGGTGAATTCTTATACGTCACGGTAATTGAAGTCTCATGAGAAGAATTATTTCTTAATTGGCAGTGATTATGTATGCGCTCAAGATTTGGAGGCACTACTTGTACAGTGTGTTGTGTGAGGTTTATACTTAACATTAAAGTCTTTCGCACTAGTTCAAGCAAAAGGATTTGAACTTAAGGCAGCGGAGGTGGCTTGAGTTGCGTAAGGATTATAATATCACAATCTTGTATAGTCCGAATAAGGAGAATGTGGTAGCGGATGCCTTCAGTAGGAGTAGGGGTAGTTTGACATACATTCTAGCGAAAGAGAGGCTTTTGGTATGGATGTTCAAGCCTTGCCAAATAGATTTGTGAGATTGGATATTTTCGAGCCTAGTAGAGTTCTTGCTTCTGTTGTAGCGCAGTCGTCCTTGTTTGAGTGCATTAAGGCTTGCCAGTATGATGATACTCATTTGTTGGTGCTTAAGAATACAATGCAGCAAGGTGTTACTAAGAAAGTGGTTATTAGAGATGATGGTGTTATACGACTCCAAGTCGGCTTTGTGTTCATAATGTTAATGGCTTGAGGGAGTTGATATTTCAGGAGGCTCATATCCGCGTTATTCTAGTAATCTAGGTGCTACAAAAATATATCATGATTTGGAGGCAACACTATTGGTGGCTAAGGACGAAGAAGGATATTGTTGGTCATGTTTTACGGTGTTTGAATAGCCAGCAAGTTAAGTATGAACACCACAAACTAGGTGATTTGACTTAGAAGATAATTATACCAGAGTAGAAGCAAGAGCATATTACTATTGATATTTTTGTAGAATTACCACTTACCTTGAGGAGATTTGATGATATTCTGGTCGTTGTAGATAGGTTAACCAAATCTGCACACTTCATACCGGTATTGACTATTTATACTTTGGAGATGTTAGCTCAGATTTACTTCCAGGAGGAAGGTGGTTCGGTTGTATGGAATGACCATTTTTATCATTTTGGATCGTGGCAATCAGTTCACATCTCATATATGGGAAGCTGTTCAGCGGGAGTTGTGTACACAGGTTGAGCTTAGCACAACTTTTCACCAGTAGATAGATGTTTAGTTTGAGCGGACAATTAGATTCTTGAGGATGTGTTCCAAGCTTGTGTGATCGACTTTGGAGGTCGTTGAGATCAGTTCTTATCCTTGGTGGAGTTTTATTACAATGACAGCTATCAGTCCAACATTCAGATGGCTCATTGTTATCCTGTTAGTTTGTTCGAGCCTGGAGAGGCTAGGTTATTGAGTAAAGATTTGGTTCATGATTGCTTTGGAGAAGGTAAAGTTAATTCAAGAACGACTTCAGACAGCTCAGAGTAGGTAGAAAAGCTATGAGTACAAGAAGTTCTTTGATGTGGCATTTATGGAGGGTGCGAAGGTACTTTTGAAAGTTTCACCCATGAAGGGCGTGACGAGTTTTGAGAAGAAGAGAAAATTGAGTCTGAATTCATTAGGCATGTATCGGTGTAGGTGTAGAACCTACCTTATAGTTTGGAACTACGGTAGAGTGTCCCCACAAGAGGGTACTATTATGATTCTTTATTATCATGGCTAAGTCAATTCGCACTGCATAATAATAAAACGACCTAAGCAAGCAGGATATATGATACTTGCAGCTAGGTACATACCCTAGTTGATATTCTTTCGTGTCGATGATAGTGTAATACTTCCGGTAAATAAAAAAAATCTCATTTGATTTTATTCATGCTTAGAAGAGACTTTGAAATATATTTTATATTATTGTTTATTTCATTGTCTAAAGTGTTAATTGATAAAAATGCTCTTCCTTATATCGATTATTTATGCATATTTCATATTTTCTTAATCTTGTTTCATTTCTTTTCGGGAAAGTGGTCCACGATCATACTAAGTATGCGGAGCTTAGGCCTGTTGGCCAAATTTCTATTTTTATTTAGGAATTGGATCTAAGCAGCTCGAGTCCTATGGATAGGACAACTTCACATCTCTTGTTTTTATTTTTTGGTGAGACTCACACTTCTACCCGTGAATTACTTTATTATTGTGCTTTTGAGTCGCGGGGGTATGCCCTTGTTGACTATTTTATTCTATATCATAAAGATTTTACAGTCAATAATAGTATTTATTTTAGGTTATAATTTTATAATTATTTACATAGCATTCATGAGTAAATCTCTTTGTACCTTTATGTTCTTTTATTTAATTGAAAAGGTTATTTTAAAGATCGTATTCATGCTTTGTGTTATTTATTAAAATGATAGTACTTTGGAAATGACTTCTGTAAGCATCTATTAGATATATATAAATAGGTATTATGGTATAGGTTGGTTCATACAGGGTTTCGAGTGTGGGCTCACATGATTTTGGGGCATGACAACTTTATCGAGCTTGCTCCTCCCTTTGAACTTTTATCCTCTCATCCCTAACTTTATTGTAGCATTGTCTTTTAATATGACTGCATTTCATAATATAGATGGTAGTCTGGGACTTTTTTATACGCAATGTCAAGTTATTTGTCATTATCGGTACTATTCAATCTTTTGAAATCGAGTTATATTTGATCCAACCTTGACTTTAATAGGTCGATTTCTATTTTCACTTTAACCACGTTACCTCTAGACTTGGAGTAGATTGCTTGATTTGGAGCCACAATAACTCCAACTTTTTTTTTTCTCTTTGCAAATTATATGTTTTTATTCATAATAAAAGCAAACCGCAAAGAAAAAGTACAAGTAAGGGGGACAAAAGCTCGAGTAGTGTCGCCTATATGCCTTGGCTATATAATTATTCCTTTGCGCCTCACATTACCTCGATAGCAGCCTCATGTGGAGGAGTCATGGTGTAGCTGCCGGCAATAATATCTCACGAGGGCATATAATCTAATAGCCATTCGGGTGTGTCCAAAGGCATAGGACCTAAGCCAACACATACCGAGCTAAACCTTACCTTACAAATCCTATTGAGGCAAATAAAAAGCCTCACCTATTAGCAAGCGTGTAAAAAGAAAGAACTAGACATAACCAAATATTCAATGATCATCATAGAGTTTATAATACACTCTATGATGATATTACACAAGATAATGCTTACAAAATGATATAATAAAATGCAGTAATAATTATAGGCTTGTCCTTCCCTATCCAATGCTGTGAATTCTTCGATTTGTAAAATTTTATCTTCTTCCTCCGACCTTTTCAAAATGTATACCCAATGCATGATTTTTTCTTTTTTGATCGGATGGACTTGTCGACGTTGTTGCAACGACCTGTTTTTGTTTCGCAACTCTCATTGGGAGATGCCTAACATTTTCCTCATCGTAACCTTTTCCATCCCTATCAAGTGATGTTTCCTTGACTGGATGTTGCTGCTACCCCGATATTGCGATTGTCATTGCCTTTATGTGCACTGGTTTTGTTGAGGTCAGGGCCTGCTGCTGCTGTTCACCTATTGGACTGCATGTGCGAGAAATGTTATGCTGCTGTCCAGCAGTGTTAGGCTGCTGTAGTTTCTCAGCATTTGTGAGGAGTTGCTGTTGCTGCTGCACAACTAGTGTACTGCTGGTACGCTGCTGCCCCAATTTTGAAAGTGCAACTTCAGCATTTCTGGTGCAAGATTGTTGCTGCTGCTTCCCAGCTACTGCAGGCTTCTGATGGCCCTGCTGCTGCACACCCATTGCACTGCTTGTGCAAGAAAGCTGCTGCTGCTTTCTAGAATTTCCAGTTGCATCTGCTGCACTTGTGTTGCAAACTTGTTGCTGCTGCTTTCCTGCTGTTCTAATTGCAACTGCAATCTGTTTTGTCATGTCAGCTGGATTATGTTGCTGTTGTCTATCAATTAAAGAATGCTACTGCCTAGCATTTGCATAGGTGTGCTGCACAGAAATTGGAGAGTTCCTGGGAGTAGAAATTGGTGCTATGTTCTGACTTGTTTTCTGGTTTGTCTGAATTGGAGTTGAAGCAACTGAAAGCAGGTCTTCTTCATCGCTCTCAATAGCATTGGTCGACTTCCTCCCTTCGTCATCCCCCCAATCTTCCTCTTCTTCATGCTCAATTCGATCAGCCCAAGTTTGGTATTTATCTAATCAACTTGTCTCATGTTCATCACTTGATTTTTCCGATTGTGAAGGGATTTCAAAGTCGGAGGTGTTCAAAGTGACTAAAGGTTTATTAATGACCTTTTCAGTATGTGGACTGATGAGTTGCAGCATTTGACAATTGGAGCTGCTCGACATCTCCTCCATGAAGATGGTCTTTGGGACAATTCATCGAACACCCCAATAATAAGCTGGAATATCACTGCCCAGACATTTTTTGTGTCTGCTCGAGCATGGAACCTCTTGTGTGGATCTCCTATTGTCATTTAATGTTGCCAGATCTGTTTTTCCAGTGTTATATAGTTCAGGAGTATCCAACATATTTGTGCAGGACACATACCTGGCGTCAATACGTCGAGCACCTGGGCTCTTCTTGATTGGCGCCACAGTCTTCTTTCTTGATGATTTCTTATGTGAAACCACTGTCCAAGTTTCACTTTTTCTGTTGTATCAACTTCCTTTCCTTTGTTTATCTTACCTGAATTTTTAGAACCCCCAGTTTTGGTCTTATCATCATCCCTCTTTTTCTCAGAAATCTGGGACAGATCCTCCGAAACAGGGGATGTTGGCCTCTGCTTCCCTTCTGTTGAGACATGCTGGTGCTCTACATTGGTTCGACCAGCTGTTGATTGTGGCGAACCAGCAGCTCGAGTAACAGACTTCAAAGTAGCAGTTTCCATTATCTGTATCTGTAGCTCTTGCTCTTTATCACATCTGGCTTTTTGTGCTGCTGTTTCCTTTATTTTTTGGGTAGCTCTTTTAGCAGTTAACAGCTCCCTAGCATCACCTTATAGCTGCTTTATTTTGCTCGCATCATTAAGAGGCAGATTGCAATCCAAAATCTCATGTTCGACTAAGCAGTCATTCAAAAATCTACATGATCTTTCGTCATGCCCTTGATGCTTGCAATGAGCACAGTACTTGGGCAAATTGTCATAGACGACCTCTTGGTGATATGTGTGTGACTTCCCAGTAGCCTGCTCCACAACAACTAACTTAACCTTTTGTGTACGTTTGGATAAAAGGTCCAGAATGACCTTCACTCTAGCAGCACTAGGTCTAGTTTTTTCTTGTGTTGCCTTGTCTACAGCGAGTGGCTTACCCACTGCTGAAGCAATAGACAACAAAGATCTCTTCGCAATTTGCGAGGGAGACCTGGCAGTGAAATCCAGACGACTACTATTGACGTTTCCTCCTTTGGATTGAATCCTAGTGTCCATGGAAAGGTTCTAATCAGCAGGTGTCGATATTCAAGCTGTACAATGCTGCAGCGACCTTGAACATCGAACTGTGTCTGAAAGGTTCTTCTTATCTCTTTTAGCTCTGGTTTTCCATGTGAAAACTTCATGACGACTGCCTGATGCAGTCCTTCTTCTCTTGTGAACTCGTTAACTTCCTCCATGGTGAATTCTATCGTTAGTTCGCCATGTACTAAAGTAACAAGGAGTAGCTCAATTTTTGCCGATGTTGCGGATTAAGTTGCGCAGCAAACGACTGCTTTGGGTAGTATGTTTCAGTATGATTTTGAGTTGGCTCACCCACTTTAATAGCAGCAACCATTGGATTTGCAGGATGTATCTTTTAGATACATCCCAACAGCAGCAGTAATCAGATTGCTGGGTTCCTGAGCTTTTGGAGGAACCCAGCAAAGCAGAGAAAATCAAAGGAAAATTCCGCACTTCGAAAGTTCGAGTCCTCCTGACATCACCGGTACATACTTTCTCCTTGTCCTCAACGTCTCCTTCTATCAGTCCGCTTTTCCTTTTTTTTCTTTTTGTAGCTTCGTAATATAGCCGATGAATCATTACAATATAGCGGAATGATATAGAAGATACATATAATGGATTACTACTAGTTTGGCGTTGAGGCGTAATTGATGAACACACTTTCCATTTGAGATTTTTCAGTCCTATCCGTCTTTTCGCTATGAACTAGTTTGTTATCCTTTTTTTCCTTCTTCAGTTTATTAGATTTTTGTAATAATTATTTTATTTTTATTGGCTTTAACAAGCACGACAGCTGATGTCTTTCTCGTCCCTTCGACAAATACGAGGACGTTGTTGATGTTTTTATTCCAAGAGATAAAAATTTTGTGAACTTCTCTCTACCTTTTTTGTTTTATTTATTTACTTATTTATGTTGTTCGAACTTAATAAATTAATTTATTTCTATTCCTCAAAGATTGACAAAGATTCTTTTCTATAATAAGGAGGGGGAATGGAGAGCTCAACTATTTGTAATTTTGAAACATGAAACTGCAGTATTAGTGATTGTAATATTTTGACGATCTGAAGTAGGGTTTGGAAGACTTTGTATGACATTTATAACCTGTTTTCTTGGAAGGATTTAAGTTTTAACTTAACACGTTTGAAGTTGTTATTGCGAGCTATTCTCCAAGGGACACAAAGATGTTTGTAACACAAACATTTGTTCAAGGGACATACAGACGCATATAACAGTCTTAACACTATGCAAATGGCAATAACTTTTTAAAATATATTTTAAATAACATAAGAAAATGAAAGCAAAAGGGTCTATGCAGGCGATTCCAATTAGTTAGGGATCAATCCTTTGTTGTTATTGATTCTTTTATATTTATTCTGGTGTTTGTCAGGAGGCCATTTTAGGTTGGTTACAGATTTGTGTAAGATTGCTTTTCTATTTTTTATTTATTTTGTTTTAAATTTTTGGGATATTTGTATATTTGTATGTTTGAATTTGGAATGATGGTCCAAATAGGGTATTACGAACATTAAAGATTCATATAATTGACCATAACTAGTTTGAGGTAAAGGTGTAGCAGCTGAGTTTGTTGTATTTATATTGTATCTTACTATGCACCTGCCAGTCATGTTCTAGCGTGTGCAGTCGCTCGGTCTTCTTTGTATGAGCGAATTAGAGAGCGGTAGTATAATGATCCTCATTTGCTTGTCCTTAAGGACACGGTGCGGCACAGTGGTGCCAAGCAAGTTACGGTTGGAGATGATGGGGTTTTGAGGATGCAGGGCAGTATTTGTGTGCCTAATGTGAATGGCCTTCATGAGTTGATCCTTGAGGAGGCTCACAGTTCCCGGTATTCTATTCATCCGGGTGCCGTCAAGATATATCAGGACTTGCGGCAGCATTATTGGTGGAGAAAGATGAAGAATTATATAGTTGCATATGTAGCTCGGTATCTAAATTGTCAGCAAGTAAAGTACGAGCCTCAGAGGTCGGGTGGTTTGCTTTAGAAGTTAGAGATTCCTGAGTGGAAGTGGGAGCGTATGACTATGGGTTTTGTTGTTGGACTCCATACGGACTCAGAGGAAGTTCGACAAGGTATGGGTCATTGTAGACAGGTTGACGAAGTTAGCACATTTTCATTCCAGTGGTAGTTAACTATTCTTCAGAACAGTTAGCTGAGATCTACATCCGCGAGATCGTCCGCCTTCACGGCGTGTCCGTGCCTATCATTTCTGATCGATGTACGTGCACTTCTGGAGGACAGTACAGCATGGGTTGGGCATGCAGGTTGAGTTTAGCACAACATTTTATCCCCAGACGGATGGACAGTCCGAGCGCACTATTCAGATATTAGAGGACATGCTTCGCTCTTGTATTATTGTCACGACCCAAAACCACTTATCATGATGGCGCTTATCATGATACTTAGCAAGCCGACTATTAAAACATTTTCAACACTTTAAATCTTTGAAAGATATTAAATGATCTTAAATAAAGAAAAATCTCTTAAAACAGGATAGGAAAATCATAACTCATTACATAAATTCTTCCTAAAATCGGGGTATCACTGAGTACATGAGCATCTACGAAATAACAAAGTCTAGTACACTGTTTAGAAGTAAAAATGAATAAATAAACTGAAAGATAAGGGAGGAGAGTCAAGGTCTGCGAACGCCAAGCAGCTACCTCGATGATCTCCGAAAGTCTGGCCTCTGCAAATCAACAACCGCCGAAGCCGAAAGCACCTGGATCTGCACAAGAGGTGCATGGTGTAGCGTGAGTATAGCCAACTCAATAAATAATAAATCTAATCTTTGGACTGAAATTAGTGACAAGTCTAATTATTACGGTCCGCTTTCAACATTTAACAGTACGGAAAGTTACAGAAAATATAACAATGATATCTCAGATATTTATATTTTACAAGTGAAGGTACAAGAATTTAGACATGCTTTCGACAAGAACTTAGACATGCTTTCAGATTGACAACAAAACTTAGCACATAACAGGGCAGATCCAGCTCAGGGCAAATCCAACCCACATCCAAATAAAACAAGGCAGATCCAGCCTAAATGCAAGTAAACAGGGCAGATCCAGCCTGAATGTTATAACTGCTAGCATTGCACCCACTGTGGGTGTGCAGACTCCGGAGGGGCCGATCCAGCCGAAGCGCTATAGTAAGCAAAATCTTGGCATGAATCAATAAACGTGTTGCAGCGTGCAGCCCGATCCCATAAATACTACTCATAATAGGCTTTCAGCCTCACTCACCCAATAACTTCTCCAGTCTCTCGGGCTCACCAGAATCATGACATTCAACCCACAAATGATGATATGATATAAAAAATAAGGACAACAGAGAATGAGGCATAATATGCAAGTAATAAATGTGACTGAGTACAATTTGACAGATTAGGCAATTAGTTCAGCAGCAAGGTACGACCGCAGTGGGTCTCAATAGCACCATCATATAGCCTAAGCAGGGTCTCTAATATGACTGGCAGCTCAATAGATTTAGCATATGGTGAAAATACGGGAAACAACAAGATTTAGCAACTATTCAGTTCCATGGAATTGACCAAGTCACAATTCTTACGGTACACGCCTACATGCCCGTCACTTAGCACATTTCTCACCTCAACACCAATCACATAATACAAACTTCGGGGTTTTACACCCTCAGAACCAAGCTTAGAAGTGTTACTTACCTCAAACTGCGAGAAACTCTACTCCAACAAGCCCTTGCCTCGCGAATCGGCTTCCAAATGCCTCGAATCGAGCCACAAACAATTCGATACAATCAACACGGGCTAAAGGAATCAATTTTGTAAGAAAATATCAAGCTTTTATTGAAAGTCAAAAATTCCACTCAAAAGCCGGCCCATTCGACACCTAAATCCCCAATTTAAACTCTCCAACCCCTAGCCTCAAACCCCCAAATTATACCTCAAAACCACACAATCTAGGTGGGAAATTCAATGGGGAAATATAATTATTGAATAAATTTAACCACAAGTGACTTACCTCAAGAAACCCCTCGAAAATCCTCACAAAAATCGCCTTAGATCAAGTTTGCAAAGTCCAAAATGAGAGAAATCACGAAACCCTTCGGATTTAAACACTGCCTAGCAACCCCGCTTCTGCGGTCCCAATATCCATTTCTGTAGTATCACTTTTTCAGCCAATCATCTGCATCTGCGGAGGCCACTTAAGGGTCGACCAACCGTTTCTGTGGTCCCAGATTTGTGGGTGCGCACTTGCAATAGACTATCCGCTTCTGCGATCCCCCACGCACAGGTGCAAGTCCACACCTGCAGAAAACCTTCTGCATCCGCGCTTCACAGCCCCCAGTCCAAAATTCACTTCTGCGCCTCCTAGCTCGCACCTACCAAAGCTCCGCAAGTGCGGTTACACCAGTAGACTCCTAGCTTCAACAATCATCCAAACTCCAAATTCGATCTGTTAACCATTTGAACTCCACCCGAGGCCCCCGGGACCTCATCCAATTATACCAACAAGTCCTAAAATATGATACAAACTTGGTTGAACCCTGAAACCATATCAAACAACATCTAAAACACGAATTGCACCCCAATTCAAGCCTAATGAAACTAAGAAAATTCCAACTTCTACAAACGATGTCGAAACCTATCAAATCACGTCAAATTGACCTCAAATTTTGCACACAAGTCACAAATGATACCATGGACCTACTCCAACTCCCGGAACCCCATCCGAGCCCGGTATACACAAAGTCCACTCTCAATCAAACTTCTAAATTTTCAATTTTTGCCATTTCAAGCCTAATTTCACTACGGACCTCCAAATCACAATCCGGACACGCTCCTAAGTCCAAATCCACCCTACTGAGCTAACGGAACCATCAAAACTCCATTCCGGAGTCGTCTTCACATAAGTTCACATCTGATCACCCTTTTCAACTTAAGCTTTCGATCTTGAGACTAAGTGTATCAATTCATTCCGAAACCTCTCAGGACTCGAACCAACTACCCCAGCAAGTCACATAACAAAATTTAAGTAGGGAATTAATAGTAAATGGGGGAACAAGGTCACAAATCTCAAAACAACCTGTCGGGTCGTTATAGTTATGGATTTTGAGGGTTCTTGGGACCAGTTCTTGCCACTTGCAAAGTTTGTCTACAACAACAGCTATCAGTCGAGCATTCTTATGGATCCCTATAAGGCGTTAGCTAGTTGGATGGTTCGAGCGGGGGAAGGCTCGGTTGTTGGGTACAGATTTGGTACATGATGCCTTGGATAAGGTCAAGATTATTCAGGATCTACTTCACATCGCTCAGTCTAGGCAGAAGAGTTATGCCGACTCTAGAGTTCGTGATGTTGCATTCAAGGTCGGAGAGAGGGTGTTGCTCTAGGTTTCACCTATGAAGGGTGTGATGAGGTTTGGAAAGAAGGGAAAGTTGAGCCCTAGGTATATCGAACCCTTTGAGATTCTTGAGAGAGTGGGTAAGGTGGCCTACAAGCTCACATTTGCCACCCAGTTTATCAACAGTCCATCTGGTGTTCCATGTGTCCATGCTCCGGAAGTATCACGGTGATCCTTCTCATGTGTTAGATTTCATCTCAGTCCAATTGGACACGGATTTGGCTTATAAGGAGGAGCCAGTGGCTATTCTAGCTCGGATTGTGCATGCAAATAGAGAAAGGCTAAATGCGCAATCCATGTATTTTTCGGGAGGTTTTTATTTGAAAATTTGGTAAAAAAATGTGAAATCGTGCCTTAAAAACTCATTTGAGTTGACTTCGATCAAAGTTATGAGAAAATAGACCCGGATCAGTATTTTGACGGTCTCGTTGGGTCTGTATCATAATCTAGACTTGAGCATATGCTCGAAATCGAATTCTGAAGTCCCTAGATTGAGTTATCGCAATTTATTGAAAACTAGAAGCTTAAAGGCTTAAAGAATTGATAAGTTTGACCGAAGTTTGACTTTGTCGCTATCGGGTCCAGATTTTGGTTCCAAAACTTGGTATAGGTGCATTACTGTATTTATAACTTGCCTACAAAATTTGGTGCAAAACGGTAGTGATTTGGCATGATTTGGACGTCCGGTTGTTAAAATGAGAGTTCTTAAGTTTCTTTGAAAAATTTATTTGTTTTGGTGTCTGATTTCGTAGTTCTAGGTGTTATTTTGGTATTTTTATCACGCGAGTGAGTTTGTATGATATTTTTGGACTTGTGTGCATATTTGGTTTGGAGCCCTGAGGGCTTGGGTGAGTTTCGGATTGGCATCGGAGTGGTTTTGGACTTGGAAAATAGCTGGTGCATGTGTGTTTTGGTGCTGGACTGCATACTTCGCAAACGCGAGGTATGGCTCGCAAATACGAGCCTCGCATTTGTGAAGGAGCCTTCACATTTGCGAGCAAGGGCTGGGGGCTGGTTTCTCGCATTTGCTAGATTTGGGTCGCAATTGCGATCTTCTCTCGTCCGCATTTGCCGCATATGCGAAGGCAACAGAGGTGTGAAGGCTTCGCATTTGCGAAGGATTTTTCGCATTTGCGGGGTTTGTAACTGCAAACCCTAGGTCGCAATTGCGATATCTACGCCTGGTCAAAAGTTGAGATAGACGGGATTTTAGCCCATTCTCTCAAATTCTCAACCCTAAACACCCTAGATGCGATTTTTCCAAGAGCTTTTCTTCCTCAATTCATTGGTAAGTGACTCTAACCTACTTTTTTTTCAATTACCCACTATATTTTATAAGATTTGAACCTTAAAGCTAGGATTTCCATGGTGGAAATCGGGAATTTGGGTAAAATTAGGGATTTTTAAAAAATTAGACTTTAGACCTCGAATTGAGGTCGGATTTCGAAACAAATTGTAGAACCCGACTCGGGGATTAATGGGTGATCGAGTTTTGGTCCGAACCTCGGATTTGAACTAGTGGGTCGGGGGCTCACTTTCGTTGACTTTTTCAATAATGATTTAAATTGAACCTCTTTCATTCGTGAGTAGTTTCTAAAGTTTAACTTGAATCATTTGGTTAATAATTTGCTATATTTGGTTGGTTTGGAGGCTTGTTCGAAAGCCAAGGCCGAGATTGAATTTTGAGTTGATTGCGGCGTGAGGTAAGTGTTGGGTTTAACCTTGATTTGAGGGAATTGGGAACCCTTGAGTTATGTGCTATGTGAAATTCATGTGTTGCGGCGTATATGCAAGGTGACGAGTGTATATACGTCACCAAAATACTTATTTCCCTGTTTGTCCCGTATTTCATGAATTATTTTATTGTATGCCTTAATTGTTACATGTTTTAATTGCTTCCCATGTCTTATTTGCTACTTCTCATTTATTATTCTCATGCTAAGAATGTTAGATTCTCCCGTGCTTCCATGATTTATTGCTACTGCTTGAAATGACTTATTTGTACCCTCAGTTGTCATTTATTTGAATTGTCTTGCTGTTTGGTATTCATTATGGTAGATTCTTAAGTTGAGACGAGATTCCCTTTCTGTTTCCGCTTCATATCCATTAATCGTAGAGGGTTCTTGTGATTTAAATTGTTAAATTAAATGTACTTATTATTCATATTGTACAGCAGGATCGGGTTGTACGTTGCAACATGTGAAATAAGGGTGGATTGATGTGGTGAAATAAGGGTGAATTTTTATTGATACGGTAGGATCGGGTTGCATGCCGCAACAGGTGAAATAAGGGTGGATAGATATAGTGAAATAAGGGTGAATTACTATATTGATTCTGATTATATGGTGGGATCGGGTTGCGCGCCGCAATATATATATATATATATATATTTATTATTATTGATATTTATATGGTGGAATAAGGGAGGATTGTATTGTACGGGGGGATCGGGTTGCACGCTGCAACAGTAATTTGTTTCTATATTGTGTTGTGTTGGCTTCGGTACGTTCATATGAGACTCTAAGGATTGATATTTCTGGCATTCACTGGGTTTCGTAGAGGATTGAGTTATTTTCTTAAGTTAACTGCCTTATTTCGTCTATGTATTTTCCTTTCCTGTCATACTTTATACTGTGTACCGGTTATATTGTAAGTAACCCGCCTTAGCCTCATTACTACTTCGTCGAGGTTAGGCTCGGCACTTACAGAGTACATGGAGTCGGTTGTACTCATACTCTGCACTTCTTGTGCGGATTTTGGAGTCAGTCCCAGCGGTGGTCAGTAGCGTGCTCGGGGAGTCGGTCCCAGCGGTGGTCAGTAGCGTGCTCGGATTGACTATCAGCTGGGAGACTTGAGGTACAATTGCTCGACGTTCGTAGCCCGGAAGTCCCCTCCCACTTTATCTTAGATGTGTATTTTAATTTCCTTTCAGACAGTTTTACTTTTATTCAGACCTTTATCTGTAGTATTCTAATAGCTCGTGCACTTGTGACACCAGATTCGAGTTGTAGTAGAAATGTCAGTTGTTATGTTTTCTTCTCCTTACTTAAGAATTTATTTCAGTTATTTCGGATTTTATTGTTCCATTCAGCATATCCTATTGAAAGCTTCAAGTTTATTGGCTTTGTTTTCTTTTCATTATTTAGTTGACGTCTTGTCATTATTGAATTACTTTTGGTTGTATATTTTGCTCTTGATGTCTTTGCTTATAGGAGTTCAGAATTCCTTACTTTTGATTTCAGACATAAAGGAAGGATCATTGAGAAGGTATCAAGAATTAGTAGAAGATGAAGAAGCAGGAGCCCTCAACGAAGGTTTCTCTATTTGCCATAATTTTTCTTCTGTATTGTACATGCCATATCATCTTTACATCTGTTGTGAGTTTATTGTAGATTATCACCTAGTATTATTTGCACTAAATGGTCTCTTAGACAGATGGATTCTGTGCAGCTCTCTTGGGCAGAGATAACCTGATATAAAGTTCTTTCCTTTTTTTTTTTTCTTTTTTTTGGGGGAGGGGGGAGGACAATGGGGATAACACTTATACAATATTTTTCATTAATTTATTAACCCATATGTGCCACATTAATTAAGATAGTATGGGAGTTTCACTAGTAGTTGAGTTTCAATGTGATCCCATACAAGTTTTTAGGATGTTCTTGACCTGATTGGTAATAGTTAAATAATTGGACTTGCTCTCTTATTTTTTATTCTTGGATTCATGAGTATGATGGTCTTCACCTTTAACAGGCATCATGATGACTATCATAGAGATAGATACTATATGAGAAGTCGGAGTAGAAGCCTGGATCCATATGAACATGATAGATATCGCAAGAGGGAACGAGATTATCAATAACGGAGTAGGAGCCACAACTTAAGTCTAGACTGCAAACAGGGTTCGTAGCAGGGGATATTATGAAAATAACCGCAGTAGTGTGTCATTTGACCGATTTGTCTAAGATCTTTTTTTCCTATCTTGTCTTAAGCAGTTCAAAACTCATTTCAGTGGCTCTCCATGAAGAAGCACATCCCCTAAAAAGGGAAGTCGAGAGAGAAAGAGTCATAAAGAGCGATCTTCTACTACTTGCAGCCGAAGCCAATCCCTTACAAGTCGTTATTCTTGTACAGATGAGGTGATTTTCTGAGCTTGCTTTTGAACATTTTCATATATTATATCGCGGTTATTTTTTTAACATTTATGTTTTTTTTTAAAGTTTACAAGAGTGATTATATGGCGGTCTAGCATGACAGTGGAATGATTAAGTCCATTCACTGATGGCTACTTAATTTGTTGGAACCTTATTTGTGATGCAATATCTAGGCAGAGATAAGCTACTTTTTGGTAGGACTAGTCTCCTGGTGTCTTATATCTGTGTATTCTATAAATCATGTCTGCATATGTTGACTTTTGGTTTGCTACTACTATCTTAATTTAACTTTGATTTTTGTTTTTGAACTTGCAATCTATGATGTCAGAAGTTCATTTATGGGTTGGACGTGTTCCCTTTTGGCAGCATGCATATTATAGTCACTTTTTCTTTCATACTTCGGCACTTTACACTAAATAATTATGTTTCATAGATATACTAACTTGTTTAATAAATTATGATTAATTTTACAGTTATGATCAACAAAAGATGGTGATGTTTATTGAAGATGACGATGATATAGTTGTTGATCCTCATAGTGGCTAATAGTTGTGCTCGTGAAATTTGATGAAGATGATTGTTACATAATGAGTCGGTTGTTGATGCTGCAACTAACTGTTGATATGCAGTTGTTGAAGCTGTTTGTAATTGTAGATGCAAGTAATAAACAACAAAAGCTGGCTTTAGATGTTTTCTCAGAGATTAGTATTTCTGTGAGCCTTTTTTTTGCTGTTAATAAGGTGCATATACAGTTTTTAGTAAAATAAAAACTAAAAAATATCTATCTTGCTGTCACCATTCAAAATTCAACTAGTTGTGATGGCACCTAACCCAACCCGCTAGGTAAGCCCAATAACAGTCAACACAGTTCTAATAAAATAAAAGTGATCAACAAATAATATAATTGAATTTCATAGAATATCCCTAGGATTGGTAGTACAAGTTATGATCCACTAAGATTGAATTTTTACAAAAACTGGTACGAATTAAATTTAATGTCTGTTTGAAAGGTACATAAACAGAATTCAAGTCTAAAACTACCCAGGGACAACTGTGTAAAGACTTGGCCGGTCATTTTAATTATTTTAGCCTTGTTCCCCTATTTGTTGCCTCATCTACTTATATTGTAGTTATGTGACTTGTCGGGGTGGTTGGTTTGGTTTCCGTTGAGTTCTGAAGTGAATTGGGATACTTAGTCCCAAAATTGAAAGCTTAAGTTGAAAGAGTTGATCTGAGTTTGACTTTTGTGTAGACGACTCCGGAATGGAGTTTTGATAATTCCAACAGCTTCGTATGGTGATTTCGGACTTAGGCCTATGTCCAAATATTGATTCGTAGGTCTGTAGGTCGTTTTGGCTTGAATTGACAAAAGTTAGAAAGTTGAAGGTTTGGAAGGTTGAGAAGTTTGACCGAGAGTTGACTTTATTAATATCGGGGTCGGATTCCATTTGCGAAAGTTGGAAGGTGTGTCGTGTCATTTATGACTTGTGGGTAAAATTTGAGGTCAATCGGAGTTCGTTCGATATGAATCGGCGTTAGTTTTGGAAGTTGAATGTTCATGGATTCAATAGGTTTGAATTGGGTTGCGATTCGTAGATTTGATATTATTTGATGTGTATAGGCCTCGAGTAGGTCCATTATGTGATATGGGACTTGATGGTTTGTTTGGATGGAGTCCCGCGGGTCTCGGATGTGACTCGAATTGAATCCAGAACCATTTTGGACTTGGAAGAATTTCTGTCCAGCTGAGGTTCTGCTGCAATCGCACCGGCGCACTTCGAGCCCCAGGTGCGGCACAGCAGAAGCGGCCTGTGAGTTGCAAAAGCGAGTTTCGGCTGGGCGAGCTGGGACTGCAGGTGCGGTCGTTTCTCTGCAGAAGCAGACATGCAGAAGCGCAAGCGCAAATACGCTCCAAGGCCCGCAGAAGCGATATTTCCTGGTGTAATGAAAAGCCGCCCTGCGATGGATTTTCCGCAGGTGCGGAGCCACAGATGCGGAATTACTAGGCAGAAAAAAGGGGCAAATCGAGGGTTAGAGTTATTTTTCATCTTTTAAGTTAGAGAGCTCGATTTTGGGTAATTTTGGAAGGGATTTTCAAGGAGTTGATCAGGGTAAGTGTTTTGACTCGGATTTGATTCCGCATGAATCCATCATTATTTTTATTGTGTTCGAATTTTGTAAGTTTGGTCGGGTTTCCAGACGCAACCTCAGTGTTGACTTTTTGAGTTGATCTTTTGATTATTTTTTTAAAGATTGCAACTTTATTATCCGAAATAATTTTCTATGATTTGTATTTATGGTATAAAGTTATTTTGGCTAGATTCGAGCCGTCGGGAGTTGGATACTCGCGAAAAAGACTTACTAGTAGATTGAGTTAGCTTGTTAGAGGTAAGTCTCTTGCCTAATATTGTTTGGTGGAACTACCCCTAAGGAATTAGGATTGATTGTGCTATTTGTGATATATAAAAGCCATGTACGCAAGGTGACGAGTGGGTAGACGGGCTATATGTGGCATTTGACTGGTTTAGGCTATTCGGAATCTTTTGATGCCTTTAATTGAATTGTCATAGCACGTTATATTTTCTATTGTTAGTCTACCCTTACAGGTATTAATCTACCCTCACATACTGTATTTGACATTGTTAACGCTTGTTCCACCTCTTACTTATTATTTGCTCTTATATGCTTTAATTAAAGTTATTGTCTTCTTTATTATCTTGTTACTTCTTTAATTGTTGAATTATTTACTTGAAGTTATTTTCATGGAATATCTTCTTATTGAGTTATTGGTGTTGAAGTTGTAAAAGTCGTGATCACATTGAGACAAAATTGTTAATTGTTGAAATACCATTCTTGTTGAGCTATACACTTTCAGTTTGTTATTATTGAGAGGTTGAGCCATGGGCTATTTGTTGTGAAAACACTGATATTATTGATTCTTTTGGCAAGTTTTGATATTTGGACACTTGAGGTGCAAGTTGTGATATGTTGTGATATTGATACGCATGCAGTGGTATAAGGCTAGGGGTTGATACATATGCGGTGAGATAAGATGGGCTTGATACGCGTGTCGCTAGTAGGGAATCTACTTGAAGCCATGCCGTGTGATACGGTGGGCTAAAACGTGGGTAGCTATTTCAGAAAAAATAATTTTCAAAATTAAATGTGATCCTCCCCCGGTAATATAAGGAAAGATTATGATTGTGATTGTGAAATGAGATTACTAGGCGGTTCCTCGGTTGTGATTCTTGTCGTTATCTCTCATTTACCTCACTTGTATTTGTCCGCATTGTTTTCTTGATGCTCTTATTATGTGTTCCTTCCTTGCTGAGTTTATTGCTTTAAATTCAATTATAGCTTATCTTGTTGTATTTCTTTATTGCCTCATTTTCATCATTCCCATAATTAGACTGTACTATACTTGTTCAGTTTCTTTTTCTTATCCTAGTAGGTGTCTTGACTTGACCTCGTCACTACACTATCGAGGTTAGGTCTTGACCTGTACTCATACTACGCTTCTGCACATCTTTTTGTGTTGATCCAGGTACCTCAACCCAGGCTAGGCACTAGTGAGTAGAGCATTCAGTTTGGAGACTTCAAGGTACCTGCCCGCCGTTTGCAAGCGTCGGAGTCACCCTCTATCCTTGTTTTTCTACTACTTACTCTTTACTTAGTTAGTGATGTATTAGGGATGTTTCAGTATATTCATGTAGAGCTTATGAATTAGTCTCACCAGATTTTGGGAGTTATTGTCAGCGGTATTGTTGAGTTCTATTATGATAGCTAGATGGTTTAAATTTGAAGTTCTATTGTTATTTCCGTTATTTCTCCATGCATGTTAGGCTAATCTAGTCTTAGAGACTAGGTGCTATCACGACACTCTACGGTGGGAGATTGGAGTCATGATAAGTTGGTATTAGAGCTTTAGGTTTATCGGTGTTAGGAGTCATAAGCAGGTTTAGTAGAGTCTTGTGGATCGGTATGGAGATGTTTGTACTTATCTTCGAGAGGCTACAAAACTGTTAGGAAACTTCACTTCTTTGATTCTTTATCGTGCAAATTTGTTGACTTTTAAATGTTGAATCTTTGTCTTTTTATTCTCTCACAGATTGTGAGGACACGCAGCACTGAATCCAACGATCAAACACCTGCACCCCCTAATAGAATCGCGAGAGGCCGGTGCCGGGGCAGAGGCCGTGGAGGGGCACGTGGTGCAGCTAGAGCAACTCCCCGAGCTGTGACACCAATATCTCTAGTTGGGGGCAGGCATCCGAGGTGCCTGTTGCCACCCCTGCACTTCAAGAGACCCTCGCACAGTTCTTGAGCATAGTTGGTCCTCTAGCTCAAGCGGGGTTGATTCTACTTGCACTAGCCACGTCTCAGGCTAGGGGAGGAGCTCAGAATCCCGCAGCCTGTACTCCAGAGCAGCGGGTCCATGTTGATCAGGTCCTAGAGGTTATGCCAGTGCAGCCTGTTCTGGTTCAGCCCGAGGTTAGGGCAGTGGTATCTGAGGAGGAACAACTTAGACTTGAGAAGTTCAAGAAGTGTCATCCTCCTACTTTCAGTGGCCTAGCTACAGAGGATGCACAGAGCTTTTTAGAGAAGTTCCACCGTGTTCTCCGTACCATGTGTATTTTAGAGACGAGCGAGGTTCCTTTTACTACATTCCAGCTGTTAGGAGTAGCATATCAGTGGTAGGGGGCTTCTGAGGAGGGTAGTCAGCTGATGCAGCTTCACATACATGGACTCAGTTTCAGAGATGTTTTTGAGAGATTTTGTTCTTCAGACCCTTCTGGATGCATGGTGCAGGCAGTTTGAGCAGGTGCGCAAGGGTGTTATGATAGTGTTAGAGTATGTTGTCTGATTCAGTGATTTGTCCAGACATGCACCTGCCTTTGTTTCCACAGTCAGATAGTGAGTCCGGCGATTCATCCAGGGGCTCAACTATGGTATTAGATTCAGCATGACTTGAGAGTTGGAGACAGATACCCCATATTAGCAGGTGGTAGAGATCGCACGGAGGTTGGAGGGTATGTGAGGCCATGAGAGAGAGTACAGGGAGGCTAAGAAGCCTCGAGATTTTGGTGGATATAGTGGTGCCCGCACCCCAGCTACAGCCCGTCATGGTAGAGGCTATGTGAGTTGTCCAGTTCATTCAGCACTTCCAGCTTCTAATGGTGCTCCAGCTACTTCTAGGTCTCAGCTACTTCCGATTCAGTAATTTGTCCATGCATGAACCTGCTTTGGTTTCCACAGTTAGAGAGCGAGTCCGTTGATTTATAGAGGGGCTCAACTATGGTATTAGATCCAACATGGCTCAAGAGTTGGAGACAGATACCCCATATCAGCAGGTGGTAGAGATTGCACGAAGGTTGGAGGGTATGCGGGGTCGTGAGAGAGAGGACAGAGAAGCCAAGAGGCCTCGAGGAACTGCAGGGTTTAGTGGTGGCCACGCTATAGCTACAGCCTGTCATGGCAGAGGCTTTGTGAGCTGTCCCGTTCACTCAGCACTTCCAACTTTTAGTATTGCTCCGGTTTTTCCTAGGTCTCAGGTGGCACACTTTTCCCAGCAACTTTCTAGTGCACCTCTTACGCGAGGTGCCTTCAGCTGTCAGTCTAACCTATCATGCCCGAGCCAGTCCTAGCAGCCACGCCTACCGAGAACTTGCTTTGAGTGTAGTGATACCCATCACATGGTTAGAGACTGTCCTAGACTCGGGGGGTGCACCTCCACAGACTACGCTTCCACGGATTTAGTCAGGTCCACAAACTTATTAGGCCATGGTTGTTGCCCTAGTTGGCACTCCACCCGTACAGCCAGCTGAGGGTGGGGGACAACCAGGCAAGATCCTATGCTTTTCCGGGTAAAACGGAGGCAGTGGCTTCAGACGCAGTCATTACAGGTATGGTTCCAATTTGCCATAGAGATGAATGAGTATTATTTGATCCGGGATCCACTTATTCATATGTGTCATCTTACTTTGCTTCGTATTTGGATATATATCGTGATTCTTTGAATTCTCCTATTTATGTGTCCACGCCTGTGCGAGATTCTATTGTTGTGGTCCGTGTGTATCGATCGCGTTTAGTTGTCATTGGTGGTTTTGAGACCAGGGTTGATCTATTGTTTCTTAGTATGGTAGACTTTGATGATGTCTTGGGCATGGACTGGTTGTCGCCCTATCATGCTATTCGGGATTGTCATGCCAAGACTATGATGCTGGCTATGCCAGGTTTGCCACGGTTAGAGGGGAGGGGTGCATTGGATTATGTTCCTAGTAGGATAGTGTCATTTCTAAAGGCTCAGCGGATGGTTGAGAAAAGAGTGTGATGCTTATCTAATCTTTGTAAGAGATCTCAGTGCTGATACTCCTACCGTTGAGTCAATTCCGGTAGTAAGAGACTTCCAGATGTATTTCCAGTAGATCTTTCGGGTATGCCACCCGATAGGGAGATTGTTTTTAGCATTGTTTTGTTGCCGAACACTCAGCCATTTCTATTCCATCATACCGTATGGCCCCAGCGGAGTTGAAGGAATTTAAGAAGCAGTTGCAAGAGTTGCTTGATAAGGGTTTCATTTAGCCTAGTGTGTCACTGTGGGGTGCTCCTGTCTTGTTTGTGAAGAAGAAAGATGGTTTTATGTGTATGTGTATTGATTACCGACAGTTGAACAAGGTTACAGTGAAGAACAAGTATCCATTATCGTGCATTGATGACTTATTTGATTAGCTGCAGGGTGCCAGAGTGTTCTCAAAGATTGATTTGCAGTCAGGTAATCACCATCTAAAAATTCGGGATTCGGATATTTCGAAGACTGCCTTTAGGACTCTGTATGGTTACTATGAGTTCCTTATGATGTCATTTGGGCTGACCAATGCCCCAACAACATTTATGCACCTGATGAAAAGTGTATTCCAGCCATACCTTGATTCATTCATCATTGTGTTTATTGATGATATCTTGGTGTACTCTCGTAGGCCGGGAGGATCATGAGCAGTATTTGAGGATTGTGCTTCAGACCTTGAGAGAAAAGAAGTTGTATGCAAAATTCCCAAAGTATGAATTATGGCTTGATTCGGTGGCATCTTTGGGTCATGTGGTGTCGATTGAGAGGATCAAGGTTGATCTGAAGAAGATTGAAGCAGTTAAGAGTTGGCCCAAACCGTCTTCAGCTACCGAGATTTGGGGCTTTCTTGGTTTGGCCGGTACTATCGCCGTTTTGTGGAAGGTTTCTCCTCCATTGCTGCACCTATGACCGGATTGACCCATAAGAGTGCTCCTTTCAGATGGTCTGAGGAGTGCGAAGAGATCTTTCAAAAGCTCAAGACTTCTTTGACAACACCCCTAGGGTTGGTGTTGCCTACAGTTCGTGGTTTTACATTGTGTATTGTGATTCGTCACGTGTTAGCCTTGGCACGGTGTTGATGCAAGATAGTAGGGTGATCGCCTACGTGTCTCGGCAGTTGAATGTTCATGAAAAGAATTATCATGTCCACGACTTGGAATTGGCAGCTATTGTTCATGTCTTGAAGATTTGGCGGCACTATTTGTACGGTGTCCCATGCGAGTTCTATGCAGATCACCGGTGTCTCCGGCATCTGTTCAAACAGAAAGATCTTAATTAGGGCAGCGAAGATGGTTAGAGTTGCTTAAAGACTATGATATCAGGAATTGTCATTTCGTGTTATATCTTCTATCATTAGACTTGCTCTTATGTGCTTTACTTTATGTTGTTAGTACATGTTCTATTTTTTACTGCCATGTTTACTCTTATATGCTTTAAATATTATTTGCAATTACTTGTTGAATTCATGCCGTATCCGTTACATGCCTTAACTGCTAATTGCTTCTTGGTACCGCGCCTTTATTTATGAATTGTCATTACTTGCTATTTGATTTTGGGAGTTATCATGTAACTATTTTATCCTCCCGTGACTTTCTTTATTTAGCTTCTTTATTGCGTTTATTATTTGTGATACGCCACAGTTGGTTGTAGTTTGTTTGTTTAACTCATATTGTTTGGGGATCGGGTTGCACGCTGCAACAGTATTGAAATGATATGAAAAGATATGATATGAAGCGATAAGGATGGATGATATGATATAGGTGAAATCGGGCTGCACGCCGTAACGAATATTGTTATTATTGTGTGGGATCGGGTTGCATGCCGCAACAGGTTGATATGTTATAATTGTTTGTGATAGTAAAGTTAACATCGATAGTTATTCTAGTATTGAAACATTAGAGACTTCTTGTGTGAATTGTCGTGTTACTTGGTGAATTGATTTTCAAGATAAATTTACTTGCGTGATGTCATTGTCTCATACTCTATTGAGTTGTTGGTGACATAACAGTTTTAAATGAAAGAATTATGAACATGCTTATTTTATGTGACTCTTAAGTTAAAACTCATCATTTCACTCGATACTTTACTATTCTTAATGGTTATCATATTTTATTTTAATTGATTTCTCAAATTAAACACCTTGTCCTATCTGATGTTTTAGTTTACTTAAAAATTATTATTATGCTTTACTTTAACTAATTATATATTTAATTTGGTAACTATTTGATGCTTTGTTTTACTTAAAAAAATATTATTTTCTTTACCCAATTGATTTGTAAACTAAACTCATCTCATACCATATCTTGTATAACTTGTACTTTATTTTACTATATTTGGTTTCTAAAATAAACTCTTTTTCTCATTTGACGCCTTATTTTATTCAAGATTATTATTATGCCTTATTGTATATAAGTAAATTTCTCAAATATTTTATTTAGCATTTGACACGGATAAAATGTACATGGTAGCACGTGGACTTTGCCGTGCGAAAGTGATTTGAAAAATATGGCCACGTGGTGCCATGCGTCTAAGATTTGGAATTGTGGCTTATAATTTATGGTTACGAGATGTGGTGCCTCGGAGAAATTGTTGTTGTGTATCATGTGTTGGAAGGATTTGATTACTTGAAAAAGGGCATTTGTTTCCCCAAATTGATCTCATTCATATTTTTTTACTGTGTTCTGATTACTTTGCTGCTTTATTACCCGTTTAATTCCTGCTGTCAATTTGTGCTTCTATTAATCCCTTGTTGGTTTTATATTAACAATCTTTACGTTGTTAGCCTTACAATGATATTCTTTCCATTGCTAGTTTATAGTAATATCTTGCACAGATTTTATGTCTAGTAAGTGTCTCGATTTACCTCGTCACTACTCCACCGAGGTTAGTCTTGATACGTACTGGGTACCGTTGTAGTATACTCATGCTACGCGTCTGCACATATTTGTGCAGTTCCAATGTAAGGCCCCCTAAAATTTCACCCAGAACCTAAGGTTTCGTGATGGCAAGATAGACTTATGTGTTGATGATCCACGGTACAGACTTTTTGGGTTGAACAGTGTGTTGGGAAGTTGAAGAAAATTTTTGGCAGAGTAGGGCATTTTCTGCAGTCCACTATGTGACCGCAGAATCACTCTGCGGGCCGCAGATCCACCGCATAGTGAAGCAGAGAAATGGCTCATTTTTGGAGCTTGTTTGCGGTCCACTATGCGGCCACATAACCATTTCGCACAAAATCCATCGCAGACCCAGCATGAAGATTTCCAGAGGGGAGTTCTGCGGCGCATTATGCGACTGCAGAACTGGTTTGCGGACCGCAGACCCGCGGCAGACCTTACCTGAACAAGCCAATTCCTAACATCACTTATGCGGCCCATTTTGCGGACCGCATATCCATTCTGCAGTCCACTCTGCGATCGTAGAGCTGCGTTCGGAGGGTCTATTTTTTGGTTTTTATAATCTGACCCTATTTCGATATATAGATGTAAATGGCCATTTTTGAAGCAAAAATCTGATATTTGAGAGTGCGGAAGTGCCATAGAGTGAGAGGGAAAGCTCCTAAGCTAATTGTTCATCAATTCTTGCTCAAAAGTTGGAAGATTTACAAGGAGAACCTCACAAGTTCTTCATCCAAGAGGTAAGGTTACACATCCTAGTCTCAATTTCGAATTTGGGGTAGAAAGATGGTTAATGAGGAGTGTGATTCTTGGATGTGAGAGTATATCTATGCACGCATGTACAATCATTAGTTGTGGGAAGGTAGTTGAGCTCAAAATGGTAGACCTTGGGTTGTGGAGTGAAGAAAATCCACCATAGGAGAACCTAAAAATCATAATGCCCACCTAGGTGTTTGATAAAATACTCAAATGAGCTGGAAACTTGAACTCCTTCCTAATTTGTGCTTCATTTTGTTATATTTCTAAATAAATCGAAGTGGCTAAGATTTCCGAACATTGTAGTAATTTAAGGAAGCTCAAGGCGAGGTATGTTAGCTAAACTCCTCTTTTAGAATTGAACCCTATAATGTCCTTTTAAGTCCCGAGTCGCTCATTATAAATTTATTATTCCGAATAATCCTTGTGTCAAAAGATATATGTGTTCACATACATATTCCAAATGCTCTTGTGATGTTGTGTTACTATGAGAATGTGTTCAAGGTATGGGTTGCATATCTAAATGTTATAACTTCAAGTCGTGATTATAATGAAAGCTATTATGCCAAATTGTATAAGAAATCTCAATGTGCTTAAGACTCTTATATGCTCCCATTTGTACTTAAATACTTGAATAAAAATACTTTGTTGTCGATGATCCGTGATGGTATTTAAAAGTGAAAGAGGTGAGCATGAAATATGAAATACGGCTAACGTGCCAAGAATGATATTATATTTGGGGCCATTAGTGCCAATAAAACAAAAAGGCATGTAAAAGATGTTGAAATGAGTTGTAAATTCGTTTATAATAAACACTTCAGGAATATCGTTAATCACCAAGGAATGGTAGGTTGAAATAGCCTAACCCCGAAACTACACATGCCGGTGTAGGAGTGAATTGTAACTATTTCCCTCAATTGGGATGAGATTGTTGTGATGATAATATCTCTCTTTATTGGGATGAGATGATTGCTAGAAAAGGGTGATGTCGATCCACGCGGCATTATGATGAGATGGCCTAGCCGGTCGGGTCATGATCGGATGCCATGTCGCACACATAGTGGTGATTGTGCTTGAGATTGTGATTGAGATAATGATTGAAGTTTGTTATAGTAATTGTGATTGTGGTTGATGTCTTCAGGTGAGACGGCCTAGCCGATCGGGCCGTGATCGGACTCCGTGCAAAATACGCGGTGGTATATCTATATCGGTGCTAAGATCTCCCAACCTAAAACAATGGAAATCTAATCGAAAACTTATATTGCTCCTAACTTGACGTTTAGTATTGTTTGAGGCTTCTATTGATTCTGTGACTGTTCTTTCTTATATTGCTACCTGTTCTAATGAGAGGGTGTTTAGTCATACATACTAGTACTATTCCATATGTACTAACGTCCCTTTTGCCGGGGGCGCTGCATCTTTAATGGATACAGGTGGTTCCGAAGCAGGTGGCATTGATCATTGATAGCAACACACGCTCTTCCCGGCAGATTTGGTGAGCCCCACTTCATTTTGGGGTCATGTATCTCTTGTCCTTTATACATAGCATTTTGAGGTATAGTCGGGGCCTTATTGCCGGTACTCTCGTAGCACTCTTTTGTTTCTGTTAGAGGCTTCATAGACGTAGTGTAGGTTGTACCTTGTTTTGGAAAGGTTAAACTAAAAATGTTGTAACTGTATCACCTGTTCCACTTTAACTATAATTGTATAATGTACTATTTTGGAGACTTGTTAATGATGTAACTTATGGAAATGGCATGGTGTTGTTCGCATGACCTCTTACCGTCTAATTAATGAATGTATTCTTCTCTTTATTCATGGGCAAGTTGGGTAGACGGCATTGTGCAGGCTTGCTCGACCGGGGTATCTCGGTTGAGCGTCCGTCGCGCTCCCCGCAGTTGGGGCGTGACATCTAGGTACTTCTGATCGAGTTGGTTTTTGTGATTGATGTCTGCGCAACTGGAAACTCCAATATATCTGTTTGACATTCGGGCCCAAGGTCACCTTCTATTTTTTTTTCTTATCCCCACTGTTACTATTATTCCGGACAATGATGCACTTGATATTCCTAGTTACTCTTAGAAAAGCCTATGACTTGTACTACCAGTTTTGGGATTGTATGACTGATGTTGGTTCAGCTATGTTATCTCAGTTACTAACTAATGTTTTGCAGTTAAGTTGGTTAAGATCCGTTAATTCTCAACACGTGTTAGGCTTATCTAGTTCTAGGGACTAGGTGCCATCACGATTCCTAAGGTGAAAATTTTGGATCGTGGCATCATAATACACCATATGAATCTACTCAATGTAAACATCGAAAAATCAGCTTCATCCCTAGGATTATCTTTTTGAAGAAGTGTAGTAAGCTTATGTTTATGGCATTTACCTTTTCATCTTCTGTAAAGTTTGGTGCATAGAATTGTCATTTAAGTGGGGAGAAGTTGTGCGTGGGATGGGTGTCATTTGCGCCCGGGGTTCCTGTGTGGTGTCTAATTAGTTCTATTAAGTTGCTGCGAATACACAACATACTGGCCCTGGCCCCTTAATTTTGTAAGAAGTGATCTGGCCAAATTTTCAGTCTGATTGTCCATCAAGTAATATGAGACATATGAGACTTGCAATGCTAATTCTTGTTGGGCTTTTGTTGAGATTTTATACCTCGTGTGGTCGCGATTACAATTGAAGTTCTTTTTTGTCAATTTTTTGTTGCGTTCATTAATCATTTATGTGTTGTTGATTGACAAGTTGTTCTTTGTTGGATTCGTATCTAGATTTTGTCACTCTTCCCTTAACGAGGCCAAATTAATTGTTGATTTCTCTTTATGATTCATTCAAGATACTGCAACCACAAGGATGTATTGGTCTGAGCTTGAACACCCTCTTTTACATCCTTAAATTTTAGTTGTGCAACTTATGGATGATATCTTTCACCATAATTTAGTTTTTGGATATCCTCTTTAGTTGCATATGTTGTTTAGATTAGATCGCTTAGAACAAAACCACCTCTAGCTATTTAAGTGCTACTTTCGGACGTGTTGTCAACCTATTTGAAGCTAGGGAATGAATACATATGGAGGTGATATATGGGGGGTTTCTAGTACTTTGTTTGCTGAGCTTAAGGATCCCTTACCTCCTCACAAAAAAGGGCAGTATTTGAATAGTGCCTGCAACATCTGCTTTTGCCATTTTCAGTGTTGGTCAACCCAATCATCAAGTTCTGTACTCAAATTTGCAGGGCGAATGCTTGTACAACTTTTATTTTATTGTGCAAAATTTCTTTGATATTATGCATGATTTTCTGAATTTTGGAAGGTAACATGGATGTTATATACACGATATACAATAAGGTAAGCTCTCGTAAGTTATACTCAAGAGAATAATGAAATCATTAGGAATTATGAGGACTCTTGCGTAATTCCCCTTGGGCAGTTGCCTATCCTGTAAGTGCTCACTTGCAATCGGTGATCTTTATACGCTTGTTTTGCTGGTTGTCATCCTGTTATCTTTTTTTTTTTTTTTGCCAAAGCATTTTCATTAAAAGGTGGAGTAATGTGGTGGGTGAATACTAGAAGGAATATCGAAATAGCTGACCAAACCATAATAATAGCGATGTTAAAGAAAGATTTTCTTCTCTCTAATTTAGGCAAAGTTCTTGAGTTTGGTATATATTAGAATTTGAGCCATATAGGAGATGTTTGGTATATATTAGAATTTGAGCTTAAATATTAGTGGATTGCACTTATTATGTATTTTATGCCGTGCAGGAAGTGATTTCGAGTTAAAAAGATATTCAGGAGCTAAATTGAACAAGTTGGATGGGGCGGCACGAGGCATGGGGCGGCACGACAATGTATTTCTGCTAGTGCCCGTCAGAACATGCTCTTTGAACTTCCCCACTAGCGCCCCCCATGGGGCGACGCGAGGCGTGGCACGCCTGTGTAATTTTCTCAGAGTAGTTGTCCTGTTTCGGTTTGGAAAAGGTAATTTTATCTGGGCCCACTCCTACAGGGTATAAATACACCAAAAAAGACGTTTTTGAAGGGACTTTTGACCTTGGAAGCTTTGGGAGAGCATTGGAGGCGACAAGACACGGGATTTCATCATCATGCCATCAATTCAATACGAGAGTTTGGTTTGTAAAGTTAGATTGATGTTTTTTTATTATAATTGTGATGACTTCCTCCATGATTATGTAGTAGTTTACCTTAGGGTTTGACGGATAAGGTGTTTTGATAAATATCTGTGGATTTTAACTCTAGTTCTTGCTTGATTTCGTTTATCGAGTTTTGAATTGTTGCAACTTTATTCATCAGTTTATTTAATCGAAAGAGGAATATCTTGGTGATTATCTTTACATTATTTTGTTTGATTCAATTCATTGATTCTCTTAAGTAACCGAAAGAGCTTGTTGAATTGTTGATTAAATCAAGTTAGGAGAATATTCGAGAGACGTTTTCCTAAGGACCAATCCATTAACGCATGCTTGCATACTTCGTAGTGCTTATATTAGTTCACCTCGTAGAGTTAAGATTTAATCGAGGGAGGAGTTTTGACTACACGTTTGAACTAATCATCGAGTAAACTCGTGAGAATCATTATAACATTAGAGTGAATTAAACTAGAGTTAAATCCCAAAATAGCTATCTTGCACCTATCCTGTCAAACCCTTATTCTTTACATTGATAAGAACCCAACTTTGCGAATCTCTAATTCCTTGCTGTCAATTGTCAATTGCTTTATTTTAGTAATTAATCTTAGTTTATAATCATTTAACTCAAGTGTTGATCCTCCTACATAGCAATTAAACCTAAAATTAATCGAACATTGTTTAAATTCAATTCCTACGGAGACGGTATTATACTATACTATTTTTGATTAGCAAGCATAATTTCGATTTGTATTTTGCGCTCGTCAATAGTTTGTCAACATCGAAATGCATATTTGTAATAAAGAATCAAAATAGGGTAGACTAAAGAAACATCTAGTTGCTTGCTGTGGGGTTTAGAAGATTTTCGCGACTGTTGTGTGTCTTTTTGCAGTTGTTCGATTGGGAAGAGGGTCATTAACCAAGGATAATAAAAACTTTGGTTGCTAGATTTAGCAAAAAATTGAGAGAATTTTTTTAAACAATAACTAAGATTTGATTTATTTATGATATTCAATGTAATTTTTCAGGTGCGTTTTCTGCTATTTTTGGTGTGTTACTAGTGTCAGGAACAATTTTTGGTGTTTTTTAGGACAACATGTGATAAATTACATATTGAAAAAATTGACTACAAGAGACTACTCGATGATCAAGATAATCATTCTTTATTGAAGTTCTCTATTCTTTATGTTAGTGTTAGAACCGCGGGATGAACGGATAATTTGATAGAATATTAATCTTATAAAATTATAATTTAATATATTATATTATTTTAATAAATATTAATTATTATTATTTAATATAGCATATAGAAATACCACATAATCCATACAAAGTCAAAAGATACACATTATATAGTAATCAAATAAATTATTTGCTCCTTATTTATTCTTTATTATTAAATTATCAAGTACTTAGTATTATACATTTACTTACGACCTTTTATTAATTTGTCAATTGGCTTAATATTTTGATACTACTTCTCTTTTAATATAATATAGATATATATTTATTACTCTGCAAATATTTTTTATTTTTTTTAAACTTATGTTATACTGTTTTAACAGTTTCAATTGTCTAAATTTATCAATACTTTTTTTGAGTGTTATTTATTTATCTTTTATTTATCATATTTATCTTTTATTTATTAATTAGTTCAAAATATAAATATCATAAACTTATCTTTATCCCTCTCTTTTCATACATTCTTTATTACGGTAATATTTGATTAGTTTTCTCATTTTGTTTGCTACTGAAAATTTAAATAATGTAATTTTTTTTTTACTAAATTATAATTTTGAATTCATCAAAAGTATAAAGAGATAAGCCTTTCATTATTTTTATAAAAAAACTACCAATATTTTTAGTAATTATTTTGTGTTTTATGTGTGTGTGGATGGTGTAGAATTAGTTCAAAAGTTAAACAGAGAAGTTTTTTTTAATTATATGTCATATATCTACTAATAATTGTAATAATTATTATTTTTGTATTATTTTCAATAAGAAATTAAATTGAATTCTTCTTCCCGTTTGTATTATCTATTATAATATTTTTAGTTACATGATCTTATTCATATAGCATGGCCATATGAATTACTATTATTCAATCATCTCAAAAAATAAATTAGTCTTATCTTTTTTTGGTCGAATTGAATTTTTTTATTCAATCAGGTATAATTATGTACATCAGCTAGTTCTTTTTGACTCTCGAACTAACGCTCCGGAAAAACTAACTCTCTTTTGCCTATCTATCTATCTATACATCAAGATAGGGAAACAATTTAAACTTCTTAACAGCTTGCTCCAGTGATGATTTTGTTGTCCTCTAATATGTAGTTGTAATACAATTTCTCTGATTCGATGACCTATTTCTCTTTAGTGGCTTTGAAATCGTCTCGTATTTCTTTGCTGCCAGATGTGGTAGGCAGAAGCCGCAAATAAGAAATTGAAAATTCCATCTCTAGCTTTGCATTCTTTGTTCGCTTGGTCATCCAGTCAACTTCATCATCCCTAGTCACCTAACCACATTAGTAGAGATGTCCATAAGCATTTGGAGTAGGCACAAAGAGAAGAACAGATGGTCAGCAGTTTTCTCCCATCCTAAGTCACATAGCACACATGCACTTGGCACCAGTAATTGTCTTTATCATTTTATATATCTTTACATTCAAATTATTTATTTATATATATATTTTTTTTCTAATAGTTTTCTCTAAAATATATAAATATTTTTATTCATTAAAAAAGATAATTAATTATTAATTAATCTAAGTGATTTTATCTTAAAATTTAATACTTATTGAATTTTTGCTGTGACGCTTAATATTATTATATTGATTTGTTTCTCCTATTCTATAGAGATAGAATAAATGTGAAAAAGACATCTAACTTTATATTGACTGAAATGTACGCCTCGGCACGTTGTTTCAACTGTTCATAATGGCAAGCAGCTGACACGTGTCGGTTCTTCTTACGTGGACCAATGAACTACCGCTAACAGATCGTTTCTTAACCCTCTCCTCTCGTCCACGAATTTTGATAACCCCAAAACCCCTAGAAGCTTTAAGGCCACAAATTTGATTTCATTGCTCACTTGGCTTTCCACGTACTTAATATTTAAAAATACATTATATATCTTCGAGAAATTTTCAAAGCAAAAAAACAGCTTCTTTCCTCTCCCTATACAGAACTTCCTAGATCTGTGTTTCCTGAGATTCAAATTAGGGTTTCTGGAATTACAGTATTGACTTTCCGGCAAAGTTCGTTCTTTTGGAGATTTATCGGTTGTCCGGTGAGCTTTCCGACTGTAAAATTATCTTACTCTTTTAATTTGCTGTATTTTCAGTGTTCCAGCTTGTGAATTGATTTGTTGCTGAAAAGAGTAGCGAAATTTTTTAATCTGGAAATTATTGTTTTGAATGTTTCTGTGTGATACCTCTTTAACTGATGATTTCACTTAGTTGAACCCGATTTAGCACTTGATTGAGAAATACTAATAACATGCGTTACCTATATATATATAGTTTCCCTTTCTACACGGATTGGCCCCAAAAAAGAAAGAAAAAAGGAAATTTGGTTCGTATAACAAGTACTCAGTCTAAAAGAAATGATAATTTTTATGAAGATAATAAACGATTAACTATTGTATACGGTCAAACCTCTCTATAACAGCCTTGTTTGTTCCGAATATTTTTGGATGTTATAGCGAAGTGCTGTAATAGAGAACATATATAAATAACATAACATGAAAAAGCTTGGGTTTTATAGAGAATTGTTGTTATATAGGGATGTTGTTATAGAGAGGTCTGACTGTACTAGATTCTTTTGTTAGTCTTACTGTGGTAATTTAGCTAGTTTTTTTGTCCATAATAAAGAGGCGTACCTCTAATTAATAAATAAAAAAGGGTAGCGTTACCACCTTCATATCCACGTCCCATTACTACTCGTCAATTGAGTTAGCAAATACCAGTGATTTATGAACACTGTTTGCTCTTTTTCTTGTCAAGCTGATATTTGCTCATTTTTCTGTTTCTTGCGTGTTTTTAAGATAATATATACTGTGAAACTCACATTTATTCTTTTCCCTCCAGCCAAAAGAGACACCAAATGAGAAAAAGAGACCATTGTGTCTGGAATCTCAATATTAGTGGCAGTCTTGTATTCTAATATTGTAGATTTCTATCTTCATGTTGTTTCTTTCGCCTTGTTTTCTTTTGTTTTGTTCTCGTTATTGCTTGACATGCTTGTTGCTACTGCTCTTATCTCATTTTTTCTCGTGCCGAGGGTCTACTAGAAACACTGCATACTACCTACCCTCTCAGACCCCACTTGTGGGACTATACTGGATTGTTGTTGTTGTGTCTGGAATTTTATTTCACCTTCTCCTTTTACGACTTGGTGCCCCTTTTATTTATTCTTTAGTTTTAATTTCTTGATTTTCTCTCAATAAAGTAAATGTTCTTTGCCAAATTGGTCTTGAGGCCTAGTTAATATAAAGTAAATTTTTTTTTTTGAGGATAGGTTAATATACCATAACATTGTCTTTCAGTAGCTGTGACTACTCATAATCTCTCAGGACTTACAGGTTAGACTTTTAGTATCTTCTAGATTGGCATCGATCATCATTCTACTTTCATCTGGCTTTTTTTCATTTTTCAAAATAAACTTTATTAAATTCTACTCTTGATGAACTCGTTTTGACAAATATTTTCTGCAGTTACTACAGCTAAAATTCAGGTATTACAGCTAGAAGCTAAAGATGGGAACAAGTTTTGCGATAGTGATAATCATATAGTGCAATATCCTATTGTGGATGTGTTAAGTGAATCCTTTCCAAGAGTGATAACTGTGCAAGGAGGTGGTTTAATCAAGTATTGTGGTAAATTAATCTACAGTTAAATATTCTAATCAGCGATAGGGGCAAGAAGAAGTTCCTCCACTAAATAGTAGCAGCAGCATGATGTTAGAAGAGGACTTATGGGCGGATGCACCTGATTTTGTGTTGCCTAATACCTGTGGCAAAAGCTCATTAAATGTTGGGACATTGCATCATTGCTTCAAAAGTAAAAACGTAGACTCCATTGACAGTGACTTCTGCCAAAATGGCCCCATTTTGGACAACAAGAAAGCTGCCATTGGGGAAAACTCATGTAGCTTTCCACTTTGTAGTCCCATTTCTCTGGTAGATGATGATCTGAGTTGTTTTGACAACAACCGGGTGGATAAAGACACTAATGATCTCTTGTATTATAACTGGTCTGAGATGGGGAACTTTGAGGATATTGACATGACGTTCAGGTAATTGCTTTCTTCATATTCAGTGAGGTGAAGCTTTCAATTGTCCTATGTTTTTTTTCATGTTTTAAAGGAGGAATTCTATTCAAACTAGTACTCACTATTGTGATGTTCTCCAGCAGTTGTGATTCGCCATTTGGACTTGGAGCCAGCAATGAGGATGACCTTGGTTGGTTTGCATCATCAGATACTATTGAAGGATCTAGAGATCGATTGAGGTCAGATATTCAGTGTCAAAACTCAACATCCAGTGCACTGGAAAATAACGGCAGTCTTGAAGTTTCAAGAACAGAGGAAATGGGCAGTTCAACTAGTGATTCTGGCGTTAAAAGTCAACCAGTTAGCTATAACGGAAATTTGTGGCCCTCACAGAAAGATGAATTGGCCAATCTGAGCCATCTGTCTTTTGTGAATGGATCAAGTAATTCAGAGTGCAAACTAGTACCTCAAAAGAAAGTAAGTATAATTCTGTCATGGTGTACTTCAAATTCTTCTCTCTTACTTTGTGTTCTGTGTTGGGTTACTTCTGAGGTGGGCATTTGGAAAAAGTAGAATTTTTTGATAGACTCCAAGTTGAGATGTTGAATAACAGTCAACCGAAGATCAGCAGTAGTGGAATGGTAAATTTTAAAAATGATACTAGTTCCACGATACATGATATTTCTCTGCGTGCGCGCGTTTATGTAAAATGAGATCTCATAACCTTAGCATAGGCTCAATTCATCCTGAAAGTGCGGTACCAGTATTAATTTAAATTCTTCCTAGGGTGTGGTGACTTGTTTTGAAAATTTATATCATTCCTCATTACTTAATTTGTGATACGAGACTTTCTAATTGTATATTAGGTTGATTGTTGAGTCATCTTGTCAAAAAGAATTGGGTGCGTTCATCTTGACTGCTGTTGCATAAAGATAGTTGACAATGATTCCCCCTCTTTTTATTAATTTTGCTTGTGTGGTTCTCCACAGAATAATATAAATAAGAAACACGCAAATCACCAGAACCAATCGGAAGGAAAGAGAAAATGTGTTTTTATAGAAAATGGTGATGCCTTGCGTAATATTGATAGCCTTTCAGAAGAGAGAAGACATTCTACTGAGGCCACTGGACCTAAAGGCAATTTGATATCATCGGGTATTCCTCAGCAAAATGAAGCTCATGAACATCAGACTGGTTACTTACATAGTAGTGTTTCTTACATGTCTGATTACAGTTGTTCAGATCAAATTGTCCATCACCCAACTTCATCGATTACCAAATCTGGAAATAATGGTTTCATGTCCCTTTCACCCAAGGAGTGCTATGCACCAAATCATCTGCAGTGTAGGCAGAGCTCTCCTGATTCTTCTTTTCAGATGGGTACTATCACAACAAGTGAAAAGGAGGAGGAGAAGCTACTTCAGCATTCTGGAATTAAGTTTGAAAATAGCAGTGATCCTGAAGGCATTAGCACGAGAATTCCACCAGAATTAGGTTCCTCAATTATAGCAGAGAGCACTTCCATTAGTTCTGGGTTGGATGAAGTAGCAGAAGAAACTGCTGGATTTCATCAGCTTCAACATGTCACAGAACGGGTAACAGAATCTCTACAAAATTCACATGTGTTTCAATCTTGTTTGGTGATGAATTTATTAAATTGAGTTGGAAAAATATTTCAAAATTACATTTCAAACACGCCTTATTTTGTTGGTCCGAGTGTCCCTCAACGGAAGTAGTATGTGTTCAAACTTGTTTGATGCGAGTTCATTACTTTAAGCTGGAATATTTTATTTAACCTTACATGTCCAACTGACCTTAGATTTGATGGTTTGAATCTGAAGCAAATATATTTATTGCTCTAGGATCATATTACGTGCTAGAAATATTTTACGTGTTGCTGTGGTTTAGATGGATATAGTATATTATAGGCTTGCAGTTATACATCAGGGTGGTCTTTTTGGGTATGTTACTGTTGGAGATCTACTAAAGCTAAACTGTTTCATTTCTCATCATCTAGTTGCACACATATGTTGCTTCTTTAGGGGGTAACACCTTAAAAGCTTTTGTTTTATTTTTTTGAAATTTTGTTTTTTGCTTGCTTGATTATCCTAATCTGAATCCTCTCTCCTCTAGCTGAGGTGTAGCAGTTAGCAGTCCTGCTGAAAAATTGACTGATTCGCGGTATTTTCGTTTTTATAAACTAATTATGTTTTACTTTTTTGGTTTAGTTGGATATAAGGACAAAGCTATGCATAAGGGATAGCTTGTACCGGTTGGCTCGGAGTGCTGAACAAAGGCATAGAGATGCTAATGTCATTAATGACTCTGGAGATGATAGAGATAGAAGCCAAGCATTGACTTGCAAAAGGACAAACAAGTATGAGTATTTCTTGAGCGCTAAGGGCCATTCTTCTCAAAACATCTCATAATCTTGACTCTCGTATTACAGTTGTTTTAGCATGCATAATATTTTCTCAGGATAGCGCGTGATCTTGGCTCTTGCATTGCACAAGTTTTAATGCATTTAGTACTACAAGCTTTCTGTGAGCAGCCAGTTAAATGTGTATTTTGGCATCAAGCTTGAGCTTAATTTAGCTTACCTCAGAGATGCGAGGTCTTTTGTGTGAATGTCTGAATAGTATCCCGAATTTAAAGTGGCATCTGTTTGGTAGTGTAAATTCAGAACTCTGCTCAATTCCTTTTTATCAATTAGGGTTTCTCGTTGATCATTTATGCATTTTGCTATAAAACAGAGTTTGTACTAGGTTTGCCATTGGTGGTCACCCTGGGCTTCTTCAGGACAATAGACAGTACGTACAGTACTAAGTCTTGTGATTAAGGAGCCCGATAGTAAAGAATAGAACTGTTCAGGTTCTATTATAAACATTAAACTGTGCACAACAATCTAGAGAAATAAGCAGGAAGGTTGGATTTTAAATTACCGTTTCTAGTTTCCAAAGATTGCACCCTATGGTTGATAAGCAGACAGTGTTCTCAAGTCTCCACTACCCTTCCCCATCCTAAGATGACTGAAGCAGGGTTTTCTGTGCAAGAAGTTATTGCTTGGGGAAAAAGAAAAGGATAGACAGTTAGAACCTCGAAAGCCTATCGATTGTTGAAATTAATATACATGTCGTTGGAATTAGGAGTCTAGAATTGTTTAGTTCTTATTAAGATACTGCTGTTTACTGGAAAGATATCACGTTTATAGTGTTTGACACCTTTAATAGGTATGTCTTGTATTTGTCAATATGAAGTTCCCAATATATCTCTAATCTTCCATCATTTTTTTTTCAAAATTTGATCATTTTACGATTCTCTCGAGGTAACTCGAGTGTCTTTCTAAATCCTTAGAATGCAGTTCCTGATCTTTTTTGTTTTCCCCTTTTTCCCGTTTCTGGTATCTTAAGAAACCTCATGTTCACTAGTTTAGCAAGGTATCTCAATGGACAGGATGGTACTATAGGAGCATGTTTTTTCTGCCAAATAATATTGTTAGATCTCATTTGTGCTTGTTTGGTTGACAACCAAATCATAGTATTATGCTCAATCTTACCAGGCGAAGGAATAGGACTGTTAGCTCATGTTAGTGGCGATTGCGGAAATTAGACATTCCTCTTTTTCTTTGTTTTGGGTTTCAGAAAGAAAAGGGGGAGGTAGGTGGTCAAGTTAGTGAAAAACTAAGCCAGCGAGTTAGGGGATCTTCATTTTTTTCTGTTTGGCTGGGTGGGGGAGGGGGAAATGGGGAGGTTGAGGGTCAGTTGGCGGACATCATAGGTGAAATTTTCATAAAGCATTACAACTTAGAGCCTAATTATCATACGTAACTTTAGTTTGCCTAATTACTGTTCTTAGCTACTGTTCAATTGTTACCAGCTTGTATCACTTGTATTCAGACCTGCAACGAATACAACATATGTCAATTGTATTTGTTCGCGCAACGAATACAGCATGTGTCAATTATATTTGTTCGCGCAACGAATATAAGTTGTATCAACTGTATTCGTTCGCGCAACGAATATAACCGAGGCGAAATACATGGGTACTTCTTGCATCTTCTAGATGCCTTTTTCTATAAAACTCATTACTTCATCAAAATACATGAGCGTATACAAAGATACAATATGTATCGATTGTATTCGTCGCACAAACGATTACAACCAAGGCAAAATACAAAAATACGGAAAATTATGATGCTCTTGTAGAGAGTCGAACTCAAGACCTCCGCTTACTAAACAGGTGCTCTAACCAATTGAGCTACGAGAGCTTGTTGTGCTCTTGTTTCAGTTCAGAACGATTGGTCTATCTATATTTGCTATAAAATTCAAATATAGTTAAGAATGGTAATTTTCTGAAAGTAAAGCTACGAATGATAAATACAGTGTATATGTTTGTTGTGTCGCGTAATTTTTCCTAGATTCTATTCTATTTGCGTAATTTTTCCTAGATTCTGATGGCTTGTATTGCAGGTGGCAAGGGTATATGGACATGGAAAGAGACACCAATTCTTTAGATCGATCTATTGCACATTTGCTCTTCCTCAGGTCTTCAGGCTCATCTGTAACACCTGCCCCTGATTCCTTGGCTTGAGGTCCCCTTCCACAGTAAGCTTTTCTAATATTAAACAACATTCATGTTTGACATTCTGGCGGATCAAACCTTATCCTGATAAATCAATGAACAGATCCATGGTTCTCTGAGTTGCCAGCTGGTGATGTCTGAGAACTTGATTTGTCGTGGAGAAATGCATCTAAACGAGAGCGAAAAGTTGTTGATAACTGACCTTAAATACTTACTTCAAGACCGATGGTGGTGTCTAACAATCATTATACTCTGCCCATGTATAGGCCTATCAACAATATGTAACAAGGTATTTTACATGTTTTTTGATGTTTTATTGGAGATGTTTCCAGTCCATTTTGTTGCATCTCTTTGAATGGGCTTTCACATTCAGTTTCTTTTTATCTTCACTTTGCAAGCCATCTTTGTGACTACCACTTTAACTCACAGGATCCATGCACAATAATCCATTCTTCTGTATGCAGATTTTGAACACCTATTTCCATCTGAGAACTGAGCATTTTCTATAATTCTGATATCTTCAAGCCTTGAATTAGTTCATTACATGCCTTTCCTTTTTCTGGCGTGTAGGCAGGGCTTTTATATAAATGGTTCCTCTTTTCTTTTCCTTCTTTAAATTGGGGATGTGATTTTGCTTACATGAAAACAACAAACAGATTTAGACATTGTTTGCTGAAAATTGTTGGAAGTATTTGATTTTGCAAATTCTGCAACCTCCAAGCGAAATCTAAGATTGCTTGTTTTTATCCTTCCTCTTCTATTGGTGGGCTTATATTAGTTTCCACGTAGATAGTGAGCTCAGTAGCTGTTTCATCAGGATTCCGGAAGAAGATAATGTAGCTGGGGAAGCTGCTGAACATGCTTTATTGGTTCTAATAGGTGAATGTGTCATCCTAAAGATGAAGGTTCTTTTTTTCTTTCTGCAGTGAATAAGAGTATGAAGAGCGTATGAATGTACAAAGGACAATTGCCAACATATCAAAGACTGACAGCATAGTGGAGTCGACCTAAACAGTGGTTCTACGAGTTTCCTTTTCGGGTCAGGTAGGGGTGGAGAAATAAAGGGTTGAATATACTTGGCAAACGCGACTCAAACAATTGTAAATTCTACTCAATTGATGGCTTAGAGTGTACTCTCTCCCTTGAACAGTCTAGTGTTGGGATCTTAGGGGTTATAGTTGGCCTATGAGAAACATTGTTTAGTGTAAACTGATGTTATTAATACATTTGCCTGATATAACTTACACGATAATTTTTATTTTTTTTGTCTATATGGCTATGTTTTGTCATTACATGAGAAAGAAACATTGTTGTAAACATGTAAAAGAAGTTATGTGATATGTAAATTCTTTTTACCTATAATCAATTTCAATTGATGTGTCTATGCCATGCCATCATATGAGATACATTTTTGTAATGTAATATTAATCTAGCAAAACTTACTCGATAAAATATTTTCACTAGAAATTTATCGGATAGATAGGGGAGGCGGTAACTTTTTACAATGAAAAAGTAATTTATGGCATTTTATGAGTATACTGCATTAAATCCTACGTTTAGGGACTAATTGAAATTCGCATGGCTAGCATTGCATAGTCAGCTTATTTGGCATGTCTATTTGTTTTTTTTATGTCGGCTGATGTGTTTTTTCTAGCATTTTGATTTTCTGAGCAGTGTAGAAAAAGTTTATTTATTTCTAAGTGACAAAAAAGTTCAGTGATTTTGGTACAGTAAACTAAAAATGTGATGACCGTTGGTGAATTTACAATAAGATTTCTGCATAACACTCAGTTCTTATTAGCTTTCCAGTCAGTGAATGAGGTTCCGACAAAGAAAGGTAAATATTAGACAATCTTACAAGGCATTGGTTGACCCTCTCCAATTTTCAGTCGTAAACTTGATCTGTGGCAACAATGTCCCATGATCATAAACAAACCTCATTAAGTCGAGAAATTGATCTACGTGATGTATGATGAAGTCAACAGTAGGACCAAACTCTTAACTCTCTGAATGAGTGTCTCATCAAGTTTTCCCAAGAAGAAAATTTTCTGTGGTTTTTGTGCATCAAAATTCCTCCTCAAGTCCATACTTGGCTTCGATCACTTTTCTCTGAAACCATTTTTACCCCTTTCCTAAATCTCCGCAAACCATTTAAAAAGCAAACTTTTATTTGTGCATAGAATTTTCTTAACCCTAATTACCCGTCTCTCTTATGCTTTGTGATCTATTTGTCATTTTTATTCTTACGATGGAGGTGATCCAGGTGTCAAGGTCCCACTAATACAAGATACCGTAACTCTATCCACCAATGCTTAGGCGGATTGGAAGAATCACCTACTCTATTTTTTGCCCAATGAACTATTTGCATTTAATCATGAGATATCTGGATTTCTCACTTGATCCCTCGGAGAGAAACTGGCCTACTTCATGTATTATTGAAAGAAAGTCTTTTCTAAGCAGCTGTTTTTTCTTGATAACCGTAGAACAGAGGTATGTCACCTCACCATATCATGAGTTACCTTAGATAAATTAAACGGTTTTTCGTTAAGCTTAGATCATCATTTTAACACTGCCAAGAAACCACTGGCACTGTTGTATGCTTAGACACTAATGCATACGTTGGATATGATGGAAGAGAAGGCCAAACAATCATTAGCTATAACGAATCTAAAACAAGTGATCATTAACAGACGCAATCCTTTCTATCTGAAGCACTTGTTGACTGCACGACTTCTTCCAAACAAAAAGTATCTAAAACCCAATTTCTGTTGAAATGTGATACATCTTGAGGAAAACGAACAAAGAGGCGAAAGAGCAAAGTGGTGGCACTTTAGCTTTAACGCCAACCAGAATCTACATCACAGATTATGCACTTTTAAACAGATAGCTGCAAGATTACTGCACAATTCCTAGATTCACTTCAGCCGAGTAGATCTGTTAAAAGTAGAGAATTGACTGATTATGCCACTGGAGGACCTACATATAATTCGACCCACTTGTTGTAGACTTGACTAGTCAAATTGCTGGCGGAGATGCATTTCTGTCTCGCTTTTCCATGATGCATGGGACGACTGCCCCTTCATCCTCTTATTCTTCTCCTTGTCTTTGATGGTAGAGCCCTTCTTCTTGACTGGCTCTTCGTCAGTGTCTACAGGCCGATCACTGCACGCTGGGCACACCATCCCTCTTGCGTGCGTGTATGTTTTGGGAATTCCACACCTCAAGCACATCCTAATACAGGATGCATTTCATCAAAAGATAGTATATAAATGAAACTGCAATCAATGCTCTCAATAAAAGAACTAGCACACATAGTCACATTGTCATGTAATGATATATAATCCTAATCACATCCTAATGCGGCATATACTTCATCCAATAGAAAAAAGAAAAAGAAAGTTCATTCAGCAGTCTCTAGAAAAAGAACTAATATGTACTAGGTGAAATAGAGGTGCGGTTCTTACTTTGCAGGGACTGCCCTACCCTGGAGGGAACAGAAATTATAGTGGGGTTCACAGTGTTGCCATGGCAATGAACAGTTCTAGAAAAATTCAAGCTAATGCATCTAGGCGTCTACAATTAAATTCATCACTAGTACGACCCAACAAAGGGTGAAGCAGGCTGAGAAAAGAATGAGCCCACTGCTTGACATATTTTCTATGCCATTTTTGGTTAGGGAAACATAAGTACGGTAGCCAAGATGGGAGGCCTGAACTCATGACGCTTGAATTGCAGGTACCACATATAGGAATAGCCATATTAATCACTAAAATCTATCACCTCTCAGAGGGTTCGAGATAAATATAAGTGTTGAAAAGCAAAAACTTACTTGCAGAATAACCTATCCCCAAAAAAGAAAAAAATTACTTCGCATGATATAATCATGCTAGGATAGGATATTATGTATCAATGGTTATGTATTTATGTTTTCCCGAACACTCTCTGCATGCCAGCAACTGATAATCTTATACATCACTGATGAAAACAAACAAAAAGTACTTCTTGCAGAATCAGTAGCTGCTCCTCTATAAGTTGTCAACCTAACTTCGGTTCCAAACTAATCAACAACTATAGAATTACACAAATGAACTGAGTATTGGTTTAACAGATCCAGTCCAACCATCAAGCATGATCCTTTTTCTTTTTCCTTTTTGCTGATTTCTCTTGGCGCTAAGAGTCCAAATTGAAAACAAGAGGGAAAGTTTTCAGCTTAAGAACGCAAAGATTAATTAAACAGCAGCGATGTTCTCTTTCATTGATAACAGAAATTGCATCATAAATTAGTCTCGTCACAGCGTTAAAGCAAAATGTGAACTTAGTACAACTAACAAAGCAAATGATTAACGTTAGTGCGAAGTGATTATTCCAGACAGCAAAAAAAACAGATTGTCTGGACTTTAGAGCTTGACTTCAATCGTTCTCAGTCCCCTTCCTGCCCTTCTTTCCAGGCAGGTGGGGTCAGCCACAGGAAAAACATAGGCGGGAGTTTTTAATAGCTAGATTGACAAAACTGAGATTCAAAGGATATCAATACTAAACAGTTCTGCAACCACATACTATACATGAAAATGCATGCAGGAAGTTTCACGTAGATGCTATTTTTCTAAATCTACTATTTTTATGTTCATCCTTCTCAGACAGTCAAGCTAATAAAAGGTGGTCTCTATATCTTCACCAATATGTTATGTTCAATATCTTCTGCATCTACCTCAAAAGTTCACAACAATAAACCAACCAAATATAAATTATGCTCCTCACTGGATCCAACAGCTGCACCTTTGTAAAAAGCATCTTTTGTTTACTTATGATTCAAATGGATACAGCAGCTAAAAATCTGGTCTCTATGGTAGGATTGTTTATCTTATTTAGTAAACCCCCTCCATTTCCTTTTATGTCTGCAATTTTCACCATCGCATAGCTTAATAACTTAGTTTGACTTATACTTGTACACTGTGTTAGTAATAGTATAAAAGTATAAAATTAAGTACTAGAGCTTGATTACAAGGTTAGGAAAGGAAAACACATGACATTGTAATTCAAACTTAAGCGTTAAATGCATTTGAAATCTCGAGATAGTGAAAGGCGTATGAAATATTAAAATCTCTAGTATTGTGTCAACTATCAAAATTATCTAGTCGTACACGTATTTCAAATATTAATGACAGTCTTAAAAATAAATTGTTGTTTTTAAAAGTGAAAACCGCCAAAATGACAAGGTCCATGGAGTTTGAAGTGTAAAACAAGAGGTGAAGCCCACGCTTACAGAAAATTAAAAATACCAAACATATATAACTAATTCTAGCATTCAATTTACGATAATACTGACATTAATCCAGCTCACAAAGTTGAGATTCAGGTAATGGACCGCTCAATCGAAATGATAATCCCTACCTCAGAAGCTCTGCCGCATCTTCTGCACCAGGATAGCTCGCAGTTGGCACAAGCTTGCCTCCTTGTACAGTGCCAGCAGAAACATTTGCTTGACCAGTGGCTGTCCTTGGGATGCTCCCATCAACATCACTTCTGACCCTCTCATGTATCCCTACTAACTGAGCCTTTGACTCCACTACAGCACCTATAAGGGTGAAAGGTAAAAAAGGAAAATGTACAAACCGTCTGACCATTAGAGATTCTCCTTTATTGCCACAAAGATGACTAAACAAAAGATTAGGAAAAAATAGCATGGTGGTAGTCGACAAAATTATTCAATTAAAGATACTTCCTAGTGCAAAAAATTGACATGCCCCATTTTAAAGAAAAGATTGTCAGCATATCACTGTCAGAGAAATAGAGCTTTTCTTGCGTCTAGGGAAATCAATAGTGGGCTACAAGTGGGTCTATAAAGACAACAAAAGTTGATGGAGCAGTTGACGACTTGAAGGCTATATTGGTGGCCAAAGGATACACATATTGAGTTGAACCCCTTTAGAGATAGGATTTGTTTCTCTATCTTAGATTATTAAATGCCGTGTTCATGATAAAGTAGAAACATTGGACTGCAGACTCTATATCTATAAGCTATTTAAGTTGCATTCACTTTGGGTTACCTATGTTATGGCTACCGGATAACTCTCCCCGACAAGGCTTAGATAGATGGAAAGAAATCACGTTTCTTATCTCTGCTGGAATGTGAACCCCGATTTTCTAGGTTTTCACCCACCTCATTGATCACTAGGCTACACCCATTGTTACCAAGCCATACTAATAGCTGATGTTAAATGATAAATTGTTCAAGGGACATTGTATAATTACAGCACCAATAAATACCATCATATATAGAATGAAAAGAAGTGTTAGGAGCTAGAAAAGTACCAGCTGGTAAATCATTCTTGTTTCTGCTGTACTTACGGCGACCGTGTCGCTGCCCCTCCACCTCCTTTCCAGCTTCTTCAACACTGTTGTTCAAAAACTGCGGCGGCCCTGAAATCTCCAATAATTTCCAAACATAAATGTTTCACACCGCACTTCACATTACAACAAAATAACATAAAAAAGATAATACTAATAGTAATAATAATAATAAAAGAAATTTAAGGAAATTTTACTTCGGAAAAGGCAGCAAGAGCTGAAGGAAGCGAAGAAGATGAAGCAGGGTTAGAGTCAAATATGGGTTTGTATCGATTTTGTTGTGGAACAACGTCGTCGTTTTCCTCGTCGGAGGATGATTTCTGGTACTGAGGTTCTTCTTGTTCTTCTTCCTCCTCCGCCGAGGAGTAGCCTTGTATGAGAGACAAACTCATCGTTACCGGTCGGCAGGATCCGACAAAGATCCGAACTACAGACCCGAACTCGACCTTCGAGTTTAGAGTTTTGAGTTGAGACACTAATAGTAGGCTGCAGTAGCTGCCAATTATCGTTTTGTCCCTTCAAAAGTCACAGAAAGTACGAATAAATTTGCAAAATTGTCCTCAAACTATAATCAAAGCCTGTTTTTGTACCAAGCTACTTTTGCTTAAAACATTGTTCAATAATCAATATTTCTTTTTTATTTTATTTTTTGGGTTTTCCAAGTTTTCTGGTATCCATTTTAGAATCCCATTAATTTAGACTCACGCCTCCCTTTTTCGGGGATAAAGGGTTTCGTACCAAAAGTGAATTCATTCACAGCTCAAACCTTAATGAAAAAGGATCGGTGATAATAGCAATAGTCAATAATTTTAATGTTGTTAAGATTTACTCCTTTTTGAAATATCAGATTTATTATCTAAGTTTTTATGTATGACTATAACATCAACTTAAATTTTTTTAGTAAACTTCATACATTTATAAACATATAAAAACAGATAAAAAAGACATAAAAATAGGTACAATAGCTTAAGTGGCACTTCTACTTGTTCTAGTTTGTCATCCTAGTCCCCGTACTTGCAATTTTTTCAAGTGAACACTTACACTCGTTCAAACCCTGTATAATAAATGCTTATGACTAGAGGCTGAGGGTGCATGTAATACAGTCGCCTACATATAGGACTCCATGTCATTACTAGTGCCACATAGGAAAATAAAAGATTGAAAAATAGGACTGACCACCCAAACCCAATATTTCCCATCATTTTACACTTTGCCGATTAGATTAGGGCTTGAAACTTCTCGAACCTCTTTTATCTGCCTCTCTTCTCCGTCGTCATTGCCGGCATTTGCGATCATCAATTATGTCATCTAAATTTCTAGCGTAAGTTCCTTCATCTGTTCATAAATTATTTTTCTTATTTATCTTCATTTTTCTCTTTGATTTAGGGTTTATGGAAAGGCTGCATTAGGGTTGCATTTTTTGTTTAATTTTCTTGAATATATGGGGCTTTTGCTCTGTTTCGTTACCTTTTGAAGTGTAAAACCCCTTTGATGTAATGTCATGCATATAATGGCATATTTGGTTATTCCGTTTGGTTTCTAAGTTCTTTTGTAAAATCAAAATTTTATTTTAAATTTATGCATTTTTTGTGAAGTTTGTTGGGTCTCGTTCTTGTTAATGGTCCACCAATGTCTATCTGAATATTATAGGGTATTTTGGAGAAGAAAAAGAAATTTTGGAAGCTTCTTTCCTTAAAAAATTATTATTTTTTGTTGGTTTGTTTATGTTATAATTTTTTGTTGGTTTGTTTATGGAGATATGTAAAGTGAAAATTTTGACAACCAATATTCATTGCTAATACTGTTTTTTGCCACTTTGCAAGTATGATAAGAAAATGACTTCAAGCATAATTAAGCTACAAGTCCAACACAGTGGTAATTTTATTTCAGACTCTGAGCTAAGATATGCAAATGGACTAACTTGTCCTCATTTAGCTACAGTTGATGTTGATGAGCTCATATTATATTATTTCACAAGTTTGCTAGGGACTTAGGTTTTTCAGAAGTTGATTTTTTTGGATGCAAAATTAATAAAAAGGGTGGCTATTATATCTTTAAAACAAATGTTGTTGTGTTAAAGTTTCTTAACACATTGAGAGTGGTAACTTTGTTGATGTTTGTATTGTCCATGTAATTAGTAATCTTGTTCTTGTTGAGGATATAACTTAATTAGTGTACCCCACTCGACAAACACATGAGCATGCAAGTGGGTTAAATGCTAGGGTTAATGTGTCACCTCACACCAATGATATAAATAGGACTAATAATGACGAAGATAAGGGTAAGAGGACAACTATAAATAGAGAGATAGAAGAATAAGATGAGGTGAAGGTAATAAATTCTCATCCTATCACCTTCAAACATCATAATCTGATATTGATCAGGATTCTTGGAGTAGGATTCACTGTATGATGTAGATGAGAACTGTTACGACCCAAAATCCTACTTTTAGGATCGTGATGGCACCTAGTCTCCAAGACTAGGTAAGCCTAACACATAATGAGATTAACAAAATAAAACAACTCAATTATTAACTAAAAACTAACAAAATACATAACATAGCCGAAAAAAATGATCAACAGTCATACATCCTAAAATCGGTAATATGGAGTCTTAAGCTTTACTGAGAGTACACTAAAAATCTCAAATACACACTGTTTTGGAATAAAGTAAATAGTAGTAAGGAAGAATCAACAGAAGGTGACTTCGAGGCCTGTGAGCGGAGAACAATAGTTATATCTTGAAGTCTCCACAATATCTGGCTCAACTCACTAACGACCGGCACGATAGGAGGTACTTGAATCTGCACAAAAATATGCAAAAGCATAGTATGAGTACACGACAAAGGGTACCCAGTAAGTATTAAGACTAACATCGATGGAGTAGTGACGAGGTTCAAGCCAAGACACTCACTAGACATATAACCTGTGCAGAATATCGATATAAAACTTACAACCAAAAATATAATCAATAAATGGCAAGAAAGAGTAAGCATGTGATAACACGATAAATTATCCCAAGATTTGCAACAAGGATTGCCCCAATGTACCACACATCATAATCACAAATCACCTTATGACGTCGTGTGACCTTCACGTTTAAAACGTTTTCCCTAAATAGCTTCACGTGCATAAGCACCTTTATCTCGCCATGTGCGCATCACAATGAACTATTTCCCTTACTAGAAACACACGCATAAGCCCTCTTATCTCTCCGCATGCGAATCAATATATACACCACCCTTATGTCACCGCATGCGCATCTCATTCACAACACACTAATCAACCGCACCATACGTGCACATGTACCACAACATCACCAAACAACAATACCAATGCCACAATAACATATAGCCCACAGCTCAACCACAATGAGTACAAGAAAAGCAATAATAACACAAAGTTACGAGGAGTGAATCAATAATAAAATGTACTTCATATAATAACTTCTATTCAAGGCATATTAATAGCCTATGGGTCTAATCCGGTCAATTACCACACATATGTACATGTACACACACTCGTCACCTCATGTACACATCGTTTCACATAATTCAAATGATGCAATTAGACCAAATCCTAAGGGAAAGTTCCTCCGAAACAAAGTTAGGCAAGATACATATCCCAATTAGGACAATTCAATAATCTAAAAACATTTTTTTCTTAAAATTCATCTCTGCACGGCTCAAATATAACCAAAAATGACTTAATAATATCAACCAATGCAAGAGAAACCAATTTGATTAATAAATTTAAGATCTTGACACAATTTCCAAAAGTCTATAAAAGTCAACCCTGGGTTCGTCCGGTCAAAATCTGAGTCAAAGTAGATCTCAACTACCCATAATCCCACAAGTTCATATATGAATTTGGTTTTTAGATACGAGTCGAATTCGGCTCTCAAATCTCAAATTTTTATTTTTCAAAATATAGATAAAATTCCCCAAAATTTCTCTTCAAATCTCATGAATTAGATGTTAAAATTCATGTTATATATTCAAAATTGAGTCAAAATTATTTACCCAATAGCTTTGTATGAAAATATCCTCCTAAAATCGCCTCTCACCGAGTCTAGGGCTCAAAAATATGATAAATGAGACTAAGTCCCGAAATCTTAATATTTTTGTTCAGCTGCAGAAGCGCAAATACGACCTATTTGCGAACCCTCGCAAATGAGACCAAAGGCTCGCAATTGTGCTGCCTGACTAGCCCAGGAAATATCGCAAATGCGACTCAGACATCTCATTTGCGATGACTGCCCAGGTTGCAAAAACGACCAATATGTCACAAAACGACCAGCCCAGGAAATGCCCCACCTTTGCAATTGTGATCGGGGCATCACATTTGTGACACCTGAAACCCCCTGCCTTTTCTGCAACTGCAAACTAGTGCTCGCAATTGTGATAATCGCAGCACTATCACGCCAGTAGTCTTGAACCAAGTCCAAGCCAATTTGAAACACGTCTGAAACTTACTTGAGCCCCAGGAGCTCCACGCCAAACATACAAACAAGTCTAAACAAATGAAAGTAATCGCTCGCACGGTTAAAACACCAAAACAACATCCGAAACCATAAATCAGATACCAAAACATATGAAAATTACAATGAGACTCAAGAATCGCTAAAATCACAACCATGCGCTCGATTCCTATCAAACCAACTGGAATGATACCAAAATTTGAAGACAATTTCCAAATGACAAAATGGACTTATACCAAGTCCCAAAACTAAAATTCGAACCCGATAGCCATGAAGTCAACCTATTGTCAAACATAGGAAATCTATAAACCTTCAAATTGCCAACTTTTGGCATAAAGAGCCAATTCAACCTAGGAAGCTCCGAATCCAATTTCGAGCATACACCAAAGTCCAAAATCATCTTACGAACCTATTGGAACCACCAAAATACAGTTCCGAGGTCGTTTTTTCGCAAAAGTCAAACTTCGGTCAACATTTTCAACTTAAGCTTCCAAACTAAGAACTAATTGATCCAAATCAATCTAAAACTTCCCCGAAACAAAACCAACTATCCCTTCATGTCATTAAATTACAAATACATATAGGGGAAGCTTCAAAGGGAAAAACATATCTCAAATACATAATTAGAAGAACAATCAAGATTGTGGTGATCTGGATGATCTAGTTGAAATTAGATAGTCTAAAATCAACAAAAAAAGAATGTCAAAGTAAATGTAAATGAGTACCATCTGGTCCTATTGGTATAGATGCTGGTTTTGAAGATATGAATAAGAACAAAAGGGAAAAATATGAAGGGAGACTAGGAGAGGATGACCGGTATTTTGACAGCTCAGGTCCAGGTAGTGAGTGCAGTGATGATGAAAGAGAACCTGTTGGCCTTGATGATGTAAAGGAAACACCACCTACGAATCCAAGTAAGAAGGTCTACTTTGACACAAGTTGTAAAAAAAATATCATTTGAATTGTATATGATATTTAAGAATGCTGTACATTTTAGGGAGCTTTGCAATCCTATATCTATTCAAAAAGGTGTGAACCTTAAGTTGAAACCTAATGAGAGGGAAAGGCTTAGGGAAAAGTGTATAAAGAAAGGTTGTTCATGGCATATTCTTGGCAGCATAGAAGGTAGCACAAGAAATTTTAGGGTGATTGCATATATCATTTCCAGATAAGGAACAAGCTATGTAACTCACCATGAATTGCAAAAAATTTCAAGGACAGAATAATCAGTGAGCCTTAAATTAAGTTGCATCAAATTCAAGACTTACTCAAAAAGCATATGACCTGTATGTAGGTAAACCTTCTAGCAGAATGGCAAAAATAATAGTTATGATGGAGCATATAGGTGATTACAAGAATGAATTTGCTAGGCTCTATGATTATGCTGAAATGCTAAAGTCTACTAATCTTGGCACCACTGTATTGATAAGGACATCCAAGAATACAGAAACTGGCAAGGAGGTGTTTATGGGCATTTATATCTATCTTGAAGCACTAAAAACTGAATGGTTATAGGGGTGCAAAAACATAATGCTTTGATAGTGCATTCCTGAAAGTAATATATAAAGGTGAACTGCTTTCGCATATTTTTAAGGATGGGAATAATCAAATGTACCTTGCGGCTTGGGCATTAGTTGAAAATGAATCCAAGGATACATGGTCTTGGTTTATCAGACGTCTCAAGTCTGATCTGGAACTTACAGAAACCGAAGTAGAACGACTGACTGCAATAACTGATATGCAGAAGGTATAGTTTCAAATATTTTGTCTTAAAAATGTAATTGTTTTTCATTTGTGTTAATTTATAATATGATAATATTGCTGATTTTTGGGTCTTATTTGGTTAATTGAGTTATTGCCAAATACAGAGATGAGGTGGTGTGCTAGACATATTTTGGCCAATTGGAAGCAAAAATGGCCTAGTGAGGAAAGAAGGAAAATTCTAGCAGTGTACAAGAGCTACATTTGAAGTTTACTTTAGTAAGAAGCTGGATGAAATGGACTTACTGGAAAGAGAAATTGTTCAATACATGTTGAAATACAACAAGGAGACATGGTATACGACATACTTTAAAGAACACAACAAGTGTGATATTGTAACGAACCGGTCGGTCATTTTGAGAATTAGCATCCCGTTCGGCAGCTTAAGGTCTCGAGCAGCTTCGTATTATGTGTTATGACTTGCGTTGTGTGGCTGAGTTCAGTTTTCGGATGACTCAGGGTCAATTTGGAAGAAGGATTCTTGTTTTAGACGCTTAAGCGATAAGAGTTGACCGGAATTTGACTTTTGTGTAGACGACTCTGAAATAGCCTTTTGATGATTCCAATAACTTCGTATGGTTATTTTAGACTTAGGAGTGCGACCATATTTGGATTTGGAAGTCTCTAGGATAATTTGAAGCATTTTGGCAAAAATTAGAAAGTTGAAGTTTTGAAAGGTTGAGAGGTTTGATCGGGAGTTGACTTTGCTGATATCGAATTCGAATTTTAATTTCGGGAGTTGTATTAGTGTTATGTCATTTGGAACTTGCATGTAAAATTTGAATTCACTCCGGGTTGATTTAATGTGTTCCGACACGAGTTTTAGAAGTTGGAAGATTTAAAAATTCATAAGTTTGATTTGTGGTACGATTTGTAGTTTCAACGTTATTTGATGTGATTTGAGGCCTCGAGTAGGTCCGTGTTATATTATAAGACTTGTTGGTATGTTTGAACAGGATCCCAAGTGGCTCGGATGAGTTCCGGACGAGGTTCGGATCGTTTGGGAAATTTTTGGTTAAGGCTGTTGGGCAGTGTTCTGGTGTATCCACATCTGCGGAGGTTTGATCGCAAATAGCGGAGCCGCTTCTGTGAAGTTTCTGTCGCTTCTGTGATGTTGAGGCTTAGGAGGAAGCTTCGCTTTTGCGGAGTTTTCGTCGTAGATGCGATAGCTGCTTTTACGGCCAATTGATTGCAAATGCGAAGATGTCCGCTTCTGTGGTTGTTTGTACGCTTCTGCAAAGTCACAGGTGCGAATCATTCTTGCGCAAGTGCAACCACTGGGCTGGTTAGTTGGGTTCGCAGATGCGAGGCCGCAGATGCAGCGTTTCTGTTCGCAAATGCGAAAAACCTAGGGCAGAATCACATATATTCAAGGGTTTAATATTTTTTATCCATTTTTGAGTTTAAAGCCTCGATTATGAGCGATTCTGGAAGGATTCTTCACGAGTTTGATTTGGTAAGTGTTCTTTATCCGAAAATGATTACATTTCATGATTTCATACTTATTTATATGATTAAATCTGTAAATTGAAAGGAAGAAAATGTGAAATTTAGTAAAATCTTTCAAAATTTGTAAAATGAGGATTTGAAGGGTGATTCAATATCGAAAATGAATAATTTTTGTATGGTTGAACTTGTTATCGAATGTGTGTTCGGATTTTGTAAATTTTATCGGGTTCCAAGGTGAGGGCTCGGGGACATTTTTGGGTAGACTTTTTAGTTGTAATTAAAAGTCGAAGCTTTATTATCTGTAATTGTTTCCTATGAGTTTTATTTATGATTTGAAGTTATTTTGGCTAGATTAGAGCTGTCCGAAGGATGTCTCACTCGAGAAGGTCATTTTAGAGTATTGGTCTAACTCTTGGAGGTAAGTATCTTGCCTAACTTTGTGTGGGGGAACTGCCCCTTAGGATTTTAGTCATTTGTGCTAATTGTATCATGTGAAGGCCGTGTACGTGAGGTGACAAGTACGTGCTTGGGCTTATTTATGGAAATATGACCGTTTAGGGCTCTTAGGTTCTTATGTTCATCAGATATGAAGTATTTTTGTCATGTTGAATCCCCTATTTACTAAATTCACCCTTAAGTGTCTTATTCGGAATTAATTGCTTCATGTTCTAGCCATATTGCCGATTTAACTATTATGTGCCTTAATTGAAGTTGTTGCCTCTTTTATTGCCATGCTATCCTTTCCGTAATTGCTTACCCTTTATTGAAGTTAATATTATCTTTTTCATAATTGCTTATCCTTAATTGAATTTGTTGTATCTCTTCCGTAATTGCTCAATCTTAATAAATTTTTGTTATCCCTTTTTCATTGTTGACTTATCCTTATTTGAATCATTGACTCATGTTATCTCTCTTATCATCGAATTGTAATTTTGTGGAATCATTGCTACAAATTATCTCTTCCTTGTTGAGACCATCAATCCCTATTGTGTCTTTCTTTGTGAGCTTGTTCTACTGTTTCCTTGTGTTCTGAAGTTCCTGCGTTGATTTACTTGCCGTATCCTCGTGTTATTTTTGTTGTTGATGTTGTATTCGGGGTCGTTGAGCCGAGGGCTATGCATTGTTGTGATATTAAAACTGTTTTGAGGAAATGTTGTGGCATATGGGCACATATTGTGAAAGTCATTTTGTTGAGTTGTTATATTTTGGCACACGTGTTATTGTTGAGAGGATTGTTCGAGTGTTTGCACGAGGTTTCTAACGTGCTGTTGTTATGGTGTTTGCATGAGGTTTTTGTCGTCTTTGTTGTTATTATTGATACGCATGCGGTGGTATAAGGTCTGGGTGTTGAAACGCGGGCGGTGAGATTACGTGAGCTTGATACGCATGGCTAGTAGGGGAACTACTAGATGCCATGTGGTGTGATAAGGTGGGCAAAAACGCGGGGTGATATTTCGGAAAAAATGATTTCCAAAACTAAATGTAAAGGCTCACACGGTGATATAAGAAAAGATTGTGATTCATTTGTGATTTGAGACTATGAGGCGGTACATCGATAGTGACTCTTATTGACATTTCCCCATTCTTTTGTACTTGTTTTTGATTGTTGTTTTCTTAGAATAATATTAATTGTCTTTCTCCGTGTTGCACTATTTGCTTAGTTCTGTGTAGCTAATCTTGTTGTACTGTGTATCAATTTCATTGCGGTCTTTATTACACTGTACATTTTGGGGTGATTGAATCTTATGTGCAATTTATTGTCTCCACTCTTACTTGTTAACTAGAATTATGGTAGAACACTTGCACAAGCATACACATAAATAAATCACCCATATCGGTCTAAGAAGATGAATCTTGATGTTTTGACCATTTACATGTACTCCCGTGTACTTGCCTTATGTGTGAGAGTTATCCTGTTGGCACGTGAGTTGTCCGTGCAGTCATGAGTCATTATTATTGTTGGCACGTGAGTGGTCCGTGCGGATATTAGATATTGTCACTCCCTTGACACGTGAGTCGTCCGTGCTGTTATGAATTATAATGCAGGCACAAGATGCCATATGATTAGTGTTCACGAATTGGGACCCGTGATTTGTGATTTTGAGGTTTGGTACCTCATGGAAATTCTTGGATAAACTTGGTGTAAAGCGGTTGTTTCTTTTGAGTTGTCACTTGTTTTTCTTTATTTATTTTCACCGGATTTGAACTGTGTTCAGCTTACTATGCAGTTTTATTACTTGTTGTGTCTTACTTTTAGTCTCTATTACAAACATTGTATTATTATTGTCATCATGCCTAGCTTTATATTGATATTGTTCACTGTTAGTTCTAAATTATACTTGTTCAGGTGTTTAGTCCAGTGGGTGTCTTGACTGTCCCTCATCACTACTTCACCAAGATTAGTCTTGGTACTTACTGGGTACCACTGTGGTATATTCATACTATGCTTCTGCACATTTTTGTGCAGATCCAGGTGCCTTGGATATTGTTGATTATTAGCTAGCTGGTCGAGCATTGCTGTGGAGATTCAAGATAAAACTGTCGTCGCGTTCGTAGGCCTTGGAGTCACCTTCTGATATTGTAATTGTACTGTTTAATTCTATTCCGAATAATTGTATTTAGGGATTTTCTAGCAAACTTAGTATAGCTTATGACTTGTACTACCGGTTTTGGGGTATTGAATTGCACTTAGGATCAATGGTTTTACAATAGAAATTTCAGTTTCATGCTTTTTAGTTGTTCTGGTTAAATTCTGTCTTTAATTTAGTAAGTGTTAGGCTTACCTAATCTTGGAGACTAGGTGCCGTTACGACAATCTATGGAGGAAAATTGGGTTTTGACAAGTTGGTATCAGAGCTTTAGGTTCATAGGTGTTACGAGTCATAAGCGAGTTTAGTAGAGTCTTGCGGATTGGTACAGAGACGTCTGTACTTATCTTTGAGAGGCTACGAAACTATTAGGACGGTTTCACTTCTTTCATTCCTATTGTACAAGTTTATTGATCTCAGAGTTTAGAACTTTGTCATTCTATTCCCTCACAACTGGTGAGGAAACGAGCTGCAGTTACCGACGACGCTGCCCCCAGAGACGATATTGCTAGGGGCAGAGGCAGAGGTCGAGGAGGACGCTGCCCCCAGAGACGATATTGCTAGGGGCAGAGGCAGAGGTCGAGGAGGAGCACGTACCGTAGCTAGAGCACCTGTCAGAGCAGCCATTGAGGAGCCGCCAGTAACTCCGGTTGGGGGACAAGCACCAGAGGCGCCTGTCGCTATCCTGGGACTTTAGGAGATTTTGGCACGGTTCCTGAGCATGTTTGGTACATTGGCTCAGGTGCGGTTGATTCTGGCTGCACCAGCTACTTTACAGATCAGGAGAGAAGCTCAGACTCCCACCGCCCGTACTCCAAAGCAACGAGCCCACGTTGGTCAGGTTCCAAGTGTCATGCCGACACAACTTGTTATCCCAATTCTGCCCGTGGTTAGGGCAGCAACATCTGAGGAAGAACAGCTTAGACTTGCGAGGTTCTAGAAGTATAACTCTCCTACTTTCAATGGGTTGGCTTCAAAGGATGCACATGGGTTCCTAGGGGAGTGCTACCATATTCTCTGCACTATGGGTATTGTGGAGACGAGTGGGGTTGCTTTTACTATGTTTCAGCTTAAAGAAGCGGCATATCAATGGTGGCGAGCGTATGAGTTGGGTAGTCCGTCCAATGCAGTTTCACTTTCATGGACTTAGTTTTCAGAGGTTTTCTTGAGAGAGTTTGTTCCCCAGACCCTTCGGGAAGCGTAGCGCGCTGAGTTTGAGCAGCTATGCCAGGGCACTATGTCGGTGTTAGAGTATGCCATTTGATTCAGTGATTTGTCCATACATGCACCTATTTTGGTTTCTACAGCCAGAGAACGAGCCTGTAGGTTCATTAAGGGGCTCACTCATGATATCCGGTTCAGAATGGCTTAGGAGTTGGAGTCAGATGTTCCATTTTAGCACGTAGTAGAGATCGCCCACCGATTGGAGGGCATGCGAGATCAGGAGAGAGAGGAAAGGGAGGCTAAGAGGTCTCGTAGACCGAAAGGATCTACTGGTCCCTATTTTTGGAGGTGGGGTACGACATGGTAGAGGTTTTGTGGGTCAGCCAGTTCAGTTTGCACTTCAGGTTTCGCACAGTGTTTTTGGTACCTATGGGTCTCAGGGTACCCGTGTTGGACAGCTTCCATAGCCACTCCAATGGAAAGGTTGCTTTGAGTGTGGAGATACCAGCCACATGGTGAGAGATTGTCCCAGACTCCAGACGAAGGTGTCACAGCGGGGTATTCAGGCTATGAGTTTTGCTCTAGTTGCTGATATCCTGCACCGCCAGCTTGGGTGCAGGTCAGGCAAGTAGAGGGGACCCAAAAGGGGGAGGCACGACCCATTGATGTGCTTTCTACGATAAGGCTGAGGCTATTGTACCAGATGATGTTTTACAAGTATGGTTTCGATTTGTTATAGAGGAGCATCATTCATATTTTGTTTCGGTTCTGCTTATCGGGGAGAGTCCTCCTATGTTACTTCACATACGGGTGAGTTTGTTGATTTGGTACTCTGCTTATGTGTTTGCCCCTGGTGGGAGATTCTATAGTGGTAGCACGTGTCTATCATTTTGTTTTTATTCATTATTTAAGAGCTATGAGACTAGAAGTGGCTTTTTGTTACTCATTTAAGTAGTTTTGATGTGATTTCCGGATAGTTGGTTACAATTTGTGGTTTAGATGCTCTACTAGTGTGAGAGTTCAGTATGTATTGTGATTTTGTTGGCGGAATTGAATTAGAGGAAGGTTTCGATTGGTATGATGGGCAAACTACTTGTGATTCAGAGGTGAGGATGGAATCCTCACGTTTTCATATGGTTGATATGTTGAACAGGGCTACGTGCCACGGAGGAAGTTAAATCAGGATGAGATCCGTGTGATTGGTTCTTGTGTTTTGATTCTCCCTTGTGAAATTGATTCGTAGTATGGTACTGATTGGGAGTGGTGTCTGTCGGGCTTGTTTGATAGTTCTTTCATGTGTTTCCTTGTATATTCAGTCATATTCGCGCTGTGCTTATTGGGATTTAGCTTGCGAGCTGTGTACCCAGGTGGCGTTAGATGTGACTTTTTGATTTGGTTGAATAGTTATGAGGTCTTCATGTTCTTGCATCGTTGTCAGTGTTATGAATGTTTGGAAACAGGTTCTAGCGGATATGAGGTTAATTGTCGGTGCTATGTTCGATTATGGACAGCTATTGTGATCAGAGATGTGGTTATGGGCATATGTTTGATGTGTTGCATCGTGTGGTTGTACTTTGTGGGTGTAGACATAAGTTGTTGTAGCCTGTTGAGGTTGGTACCGTGTGTTGGTGTAGGAATCGGGTCTTTTGGAAATAATCGAATGGTGAGAAATTTGGTTATAACGCCTATTAGTGTGGGTAGAAGAAATAATCTTCAGTTGAGTTGGTGTTTCGGACCTATATGGATTGGGGTGACGTGGGATCACCCGCGATTATATGTATAGTGAGTACACTCAGTGACTTGACGACTTCGGAATGGTTCTTGGCATGTTTGAGGATGAACGTTTGTTTAATAGGGGGAGAATGTAACGACCTGACCGGTCGTTTTGAGAATTAACGTCTCGTTCGGCAGCTTAAGGTCTCGAACAGCTTCGTATTATGTGTTATACTTGCGTCTGTGGCCGAGTTCAGTTTTCGGATGATTCGGGGTCAATTTGGAAGAAGGATTCTTGTTTTAGAAGCTTAAGCGGTAAGAGTTGACCGAAGTTTGACTTTTGTGTAGACAACTCCGAAATGACATTTTGATGATTCCAATAATTTCGTATGGTGATTTTGGACTTAGGAGTGCGTCTGGATTTGGATTTGGAGGTCCGTAGGATAATTTGAATCATTTTGGCGAAAATTGGAAAGTTGAAGTTTTGGAAGGTTGAGAGGTTTGACCGGGAGTTGATTTTGTTATACCGTGTTCAGATTTTGATTCTGGGAATTCAATTAGCTCGGCTTAGTCATTTGAAACTTGCATGCAATATTTGACGTCATTCCGGGTTGGTTTGATGTGTTTTGGCACGAGTTTTGAAAGTTGGAAGATTTGAAAATTCATAAGTTCGATTCGTAGTTTCGACGTTATTTGATATGATTTGAGGCCTCGAGTAGGTCTGCGGTTATGTTATAAGACTTGTTGGTATATTCGGACAGGGTCGGTGCGACTCGATGAGTTTCGGACAAGGTTCAGATCATTTTGAAAATTTTTCGTTAAGGCTGTTGGGTAGTGATCTAGTGTATCCGCATCTGCGGAGGTTTGATCGCATATGCGGAGCCGCTTCTGCGAAGTTTCTATCGCTTCTGTGATGTTGAGGCCGCAGATGCGGCATTTCTGTTTGCAAATGCGAAAAACTTGGGCAAAATCACATATATTCGAGGGTTTGGCATTTTTGTCCATATTTGAGTTTGAATCCTCGATTTTGAGCGATTCTGGAAGGATTCATCACGAGTTTGATTTTGGTAAGTGTTCTTTACATTTCATGATTTCATACTTATTTATATCATTAAATCAGTGAATTGAAAGGAAGAAAATGTGAAATTTTGTAAAATCTTTCAAAATTATAAAATGAGGATTTGAAGGGCGATTCGATACTGGAAATGGATAATTTTAAACCGGGCATTGAAGAGAGAGAACGTCTGGCGATAGAGAGAGAAAGAGAGGCGACAGGACTTGAAGCTCTTCACCAGCAAAAATGGCAACGCCAGCCGGCGATACTCCGGCTGGCTGGACCCCTCCGAGTATCCCTCAAGCTTCAACTAGCAACCCAAACATATCTCAACCTCTAGACTACTCACAAATCCTAAAACCCTCAACACTGAACTCAGACACGAAGAACACGAACCCTAGCCCAAATATCGAACCAATCCCTTTCAAAAAAGCAACCTTCATGCATGGTCAGCCTATTGTCAAATTCACAGAAGCTGAAGTGAATCGCATGAATTTAATTGAAGGGCTTCACTATGCGGTACTGGGCAAATTCTCATACGGATGGCCAGACCTTCAAGAGCTGCGCAAAATCATCCCAATACAGTGCGGAATCAAGGGAGAGTGCAATATCGGCTTCTTCAGACACAAGCATGTATTAATCAGTCTATCCTGCATGTATTAATCAGTCTATCGCTATGAGAGGATTTCATCAAAATTACCTCTAAAAGCACATACTATCTTAAAGCCAAGGACGGGTACGAATATCAAATGAGACAGCTAATCTATGATGCAAAATTCAAGCTCAACGAAGAAACATCAATAGCCATGGCGTGGATTTCGTTCCCACATATGCTGCCCATATATTTTGTAAAGGAATGCCTTTTTTCACTAGCTTCTACTGTTGGTAAGCCACTTCACCTTGATTTAGCAACTATAAACAAGACGAGGCCTAGTTGTGCGAGAGTTAAAGTACTAGTGGATCTTCTAGCAGAATTACCCCAAAAAGTTAGAATGGATATAGAAAACGAGGCAACTGGAGCTATCAGAACGGAATGGGTTAAAATTCAATATGACTATATTCCCAAATACTGCAAAGAATGCAAGATACAAGGACATGATATACAAGAATGTTGGAAGCTGCACCCAAAAATTCTTGACACACCCTTGGCGAAGCAGAAAAAAGTATATGGCAAAGCAGGGGAAACAAAAAATCAGCAAAGAAAGGAATCAGCACCATTAATGATATTGTTAAGTGGTAAAGTCGTAGGCAATGCAGGCCCTCAATGGAAGGAGGTCAAAGACAATCGAGCGCAAAACAGAGTCAATCCTAAACTTGGAACGCAAAGGACAGCAGCTGATAATACAGCAGCTGATAATGATAAGGATACCCAACAGATTCATGTAGCAAACAAATTTGATGTGCTCAACTTTGACACTGCCAGTAATGCAATCAATGACATGGCTGCAGCAAAAGAAGCAGAATCTCCAGCAGTAATTCCCACAATTTTGACAGCAGCAGAAATTCAAGTACAGGCAGTCTCAACAATGAATGCCAAAATAAGCAATCAAATGAACTCTAGGGCTACCAGCAGTGAAGCCAATCAGTTGAATGTATCAGAAGAAGCAGAAAGGGCACTACATTCAATAGTGCAGACAACAGAAACAGGTACTTCAGAGGAAGAAACAGTTGATGAAGCAACAACAAGCACAATCAAAAGGAAAGCAAAGGCAAAGGAATCCACCTCTCAGTGGGTTCAGAAAAGTTTCCACAACAATGCAGCAATCACAAAGAACACACAACAGTGCACAACAACAGTGCACAACACATGCTCAACAATGCTGCAAACACAAACATTTGCAGTGCACAACAGCAGTGCACAACAGAAGTGCACAACACATGCTCAAATCAGTTGGAATGGAGCCTGCAGGTACAGAATCAGAAAGGCAGCTCAATAATGTTGTAATCACAAACACCAGCAGTGCACAACAGCAATGAACAACAAAAGTGCACAACACATGCTCAAATCTGTTGGAATGGAGCCTGCAGGTACAGAAACAGAAAGGCAACTTGAACAAGTTTCTGGAAGATTATGGGCAGACCAACTGGAAGAAGACTCAGAAGAAGGTGAAATACCGGAAGGAATACAAAGTGAAGAAGAAGGAACTGCTAGGGCACTAGAAGAAGATGCGCAAAGTGACAAGGAAGCAGACAACATTAACAATAATCAACTGATATTGTGGTCATGCCGAGATCAAGCAATCCCTAAACTTAAACAAGCAGCAGTCACAGCACAAAATGAAGGATTTTCATAACATGATCCAGCTGTCAGAAAAGAAATAATAAAGGCGCAGATACAAGCAATCATCAGACCAAAAAATCTGCCTATGGCAGCAACAGCTAGGAATACAGGGAAAGAAAAGGAACTCTCAGGCAAAGACATGGATGAAGAAACCATTGCTAAGAATTTTAGCAACATAGCTAAGCAGGGAGATCTTTCACCAACTCAAATAAATAAAATAAAAACAATGCTGAAAGGTCAGAAGAAGCAAAGCAAAGATATTAGTGACACTTCAATAACAGGAATCCAAACAAGAAGAGCTCTAGCATATCCTAACAGACTACAATGAATGCTATCATTTGGAACATTAGATCAGTCAACACAATGCAATCCTTCGAAAGACTGATCATACTGCACAATAAGCATCATTTTGAATTCATCGGCATCATGGAACCAATGCAACAAGCTAGAAAAATGGAGCGATACAGAAGAAGAATTGGCTTATCTCAAGCAATTGCAAATGTCTCCAACAAAATCTGGATATTTATTGATATTGCCTATGAGATCACAATCCTGTCAGATACGATACAACAACTCACTTTGAAGCTCCTACACATGGAAACAAAAATGGAACTCATACTCACATTAGTCTATGCTAAATGTAACTCAACAGAAAGGATAGAACTGTGGGATTCATTATATGCCTTGGCCCAAAACATGATAACACCTAAGCTAGTGGGGGGAGACTTCAATGTCATTTGTGATCAAGAAGAAAAATTTGGTGGACTACCTGTCCCTTTCAATGAGGTAGATGACTTCAATCAGTGCATCAACATTTGTAGCTTAACAGATTTGGGGTTTAAAGGGAGAATTTTCACATGGTGGAACGGGAAAGCAGATGAGGACTGCATTTTCAAGAGGTTAGACAGATGCTTAGCCAATGCAGATTTTCAGCAAACTTTTCCAAAGATAGAGATCACACATCTATCCAAAATTGGCTCGGATCATAGCCCTCTCCTCCTGCAATATGACAAGGAAACAAAAGCTATCAAGAAGCCTTTCAAATTCCTTAACTTCTGGATCAAACATGACTCTTTTGAAGCAGTGGTAAGAGAGAATTGGCAAGCAGACTTTCATGGCGACCCCTTCATACTCTTCAACTACAAGCTCAAAAAACTAAAACAAGCACTATCAATTTGGAGCAAAGTAACATACGAGAGATCTTTCAAAACATAGAAAGCATGGAAGAAGTAGTCTTAGTACATGAAAGTTACTTTGAAAAAAGGCCAACTGCACAAAACAGAAAAAGACTGCAAAGGGTAAAAGCACAGATGATCAGACACTTAGCTATAGAAGAGCAATTCTGGAAACAAAAGGCAGAAATGGCATGGTTCAAGGATGGCGACAGAAACACCAAATTCTTCCACGCTCAAGTAAATGGTAGAAGAAAAAGACTCCAATTAAGAAGAATACAAAATAGAGCTGGTATCTGAATTGAGGAGGAGGAACAAATTGTGGAAGAAGCCATCAGTTTCTACAAAGAACAATTCACAGAAAGAACAACTCCTACTGATTTCAGAATTTGGACAACATATAGCAAGTGATAGATATGCAATAGAATGCAGAATTGATCAAAATACCCACAAAGGAAGAAATCAAGAAAGCTGTTTTTAGCTTGAATGGTGAAAGTGCAGGGGGACCAGATGGATTCACAGGTTCCTTCTACCAAACTTGCTGGGAAATCATTGGAGATGACGTACATAATATGGTCACAGCCTTCTTCTCAGGAAGACAACTACCAAAATGTGTAACACACACAAATTTGGTACTTCTTCCTAAGAAGAAAGAGATAGTGACATTTTCTGACATGAAGCCCATAAGTCTTAGCAACTTCATAAACAAAATCTTCCCGAGAGTCATACATGAAAGGATGATTGCAACACTACCTTCTCTCATCTCTCAAGAACAAGCAGGATTTGTAAAGGACAGCACTATAGTAGAAAATGTTCTTCTAGCTCAGGAAGTCATCATAGACATCGGGATAAGAACAAGAGTAGGGCCAAATGTAGTCATCAAGCTAGACATGATCAAAGAATTCGATCGACTATCCTGGCTATTCATGACAAAAGTGCTAAGAAAAATGGGTTTCTGTGAAGCTTTCATTGGCCTGATCTTCGACATCATAGGGAATAACTGGTACTCAGTCCTTATCAATGGACAATCACATGGAATTTTCAAATCGACAAGAGGGGTCAAGCAACGTGATCCTCTATCACCTACCCTATTCATCCTGGCTGCTGAAGCCCTCTCGAGGGGATTGACTGCATCAAAATCTTTATTTCTGTGGCTTTGGAATGCCCAAATGGAGCCTAAAAATCAATCATCTGGCTTATGCAGATGATATGATCATCTTCTCATCTTCTGACGCCACCTCCCTACAACTGATAATGGAGGTCCTATATGCATATGAAGCAGCATCAGGTCAGCTAATCAACAAAGGCAAATCTGCTATATATATATGCATTACTTGGCCAACACAGAGGTAATTTCAAAAGTAGAAAGAATCACAGGCATTGGCAAGCAGGACTTTCCATTCACATACTTAGGTTGCCCTATCTTCTACTCCAGAAGAAGGATCATGTACTACCAGGACATAGTCAATAAGGTACGAGATAGATTACAATCTTGGAAAGGCAAATTACTCTCAATTGGAGGTAGAGCAATCCTGATAAAACATGTACTCCAAAGCATGTCGGTACTCCTACTATCTGTTGTAAATCCTCCAAAGCAGGTAATCAACAACCTACACAAGCTCTTTGCACAATTCTTCTGGAGTAGCACAATGGGAGGCAACAGCAGACACTGGTCGTCATGGAATAACTTATGCATTCCTTGCGAGGAGGGGGAGCAGGCTTTAGATCATTGCATGATATGTCCAAAGCTCTTTTTTGTAAATTGTGGTGGAATTTCAGAACCGAGCCCAGCCTCTGGAGTGCATAAATGTGTCAGAAATACTGCAAAAAACTCAACGCAGTAATTGTTCCATGGAAAAGAGGATCACAAACATGGTAGAAAATGCTAGAATGTAGAGAGATCATAGAACATCAAATCAGCTGGCACACAAAAATGGGATCTTCACTTTTCTGGTATGACAACTGGACTGGATTGGGAGCACTTTACTTCGTCGTACCAGCAAACTTCCCAATTGATGAAACAATTCATAATGTGAATGACGTCATGCAAGATGACAACTGGAATTTGCAACAACTGTCAGAGGCTTTGCCACAAGAAGTGGTAGAACACATAGTAACATCAATAAAGCCTCCAAACATAGGTGAAACTCTAGACATCCCATACTGGATGCTACAAAATCAAGGACATTTCACTGTCAAAATTGCTTGGGAATACCTTAGAAGAAGAGAAGAACCAAGAAGAGCATATAAAATGATCTGAGTTAAAGGTCTTCCTTTCAAGATTGCCTTCTTCATGTGGAGAGTCTGGAAGGCAAAATTGCCGCTAGATGACCTCATGAAAAGATGGGGTTACTAACTGCCTTCAAGATGTTGGTGTTGCACTGAACCAAAAGAAGAAACATTGGTGCATCTCTTCTACTCTTCCACCACTGCAACCAGGGTATGGAAATACTTTCTACAAATAGCAGGAATAGCACTCGATGGACTAACCTTCCATCAAGCAATAACAAAATGTTGGAAAGCAAAAACAGTCCACAGACTCAAAGCAGTGCTACAGGCAGTTCCTTCCTGCATTGTACGGGAACTCTGGAAAAGAAGGAATAGCTGTAAACATGGGGAAACAGTCTCAGCTGGCAGAGTTATCTATCAAGTCTCCACAGCATTACAAGCACTAGCTAAAATCAGAAAGCCAAGAATCAATGTTCCACACAAATCGCAAGATCTTCTACACATGCTGGAAAACTACACCCCAAGACTAAAATTCAATAAAGTCATATGGGAATTCCCCATGCAAAGATGGATAAAAGTCAACACTGATGGAGCATCAAAAGGAAACCTTGGAAGAAGCTCAATAGGATTTTGTGTGAGAAATGAAACAGGGGAGCTACTATATGCACTTGGCACAGAAATCCCAGAAGGAACAAACACAGTAGCAGAAGCAACAGCCATTGCTGAAGCTCTAAGCTACTGTAGATCACAAGGATTTTCTCACATATGGCTACAAACAGATTCAATGCTATTAAACAACATCATTAATGGCAGTTGAAAACCACCCTGGTGCATAGCTAATCGATTAGAAGAGATATTCAAATTAAAAGACTCCCTCACACTAAAAGTAACACACACATACAGGGAAGGGAATAAGCTGGCTGATCATCTAGCAAATTATGCACTGGAACTTGGAAGAATTGAGTGCTATCACTTCTACCAGCTAGATTCACAAGGCAGAATGATACTGAATGCAGATAAAACACAATGCCCATACATAAGAGTGAAGATAGCAAAATAACATGTAGCACAACAGTGTCAATACACATCAGGACATGCCCTCAACAAAGAGCTCGAGGATGAACAGAGAGGGATGAGATCCTGGTATCACAGTAGGAAAATAAGCTCACTTGCAGGTCTTTCTAACAGCTTTTCTGTTATGTGCAGGAAGGATGAGGAACAGGCTGGAATAGATCACTTCCAGCAGCTCCAGCAGCATACAACAACAACCAAAAGACAATCTCAGCAGTACCAGCATTAGCAGCTCATCAGAATTGCATCAATCGTTCAGAGAGTGATAAAATACTGGTATCACAGTAGGAACATAACTCCTCCTGCAGGTCATTCTAACAGTTTTTATGTTGTGTGCACGAAGTAGGAGAAACAGGCAGGAACAGATCAATATCAGTAGCTCCAACAACATACAATAATAAGCAAAGAACAATTTCAGAAGTACCAGCATCAGCAGTCCATCAGAACTGCAACAATAGTCCACAGCACACTGTCAGCACTAGTATCCTTGGACAAACCTGCATGCATTCTCACTGATCAAACCAAGGATCTGAAACAAGCAGCACAGAACAAACAGCAAAACACCTTAGCTATTTTGCTGATGCTTAGCAAGAAAGAGGAGGAGAAGCATAGAAAAACATGAAACAAACAACACAACAATGCCAATCGAATCAGCAAAATAACTTGCTGGTATCACTACCTCGAGGAACTGGGGAACAGAAAGAATCAGAAAAGGAATGCCACAACAGGGTCAGCAGCTTCAGCAGCCTACTTGTCAACTAACACAGTTAAACAACATAGCAAGAAGCTACAAGGGTGAAGAAAAGCAACTTGCATGAAGGAATCAAGGGAGAAGAGGAAACTTCTAGTTCTGCTGAAAAATGGCACAGCAAGATCACAGCAGCAGCAAACTCACCTCAGAATTCAGTCACACATTAACAAGGCTCTTTATTGCAGGTTATCTGTTAGCAAGACCAAAACTACAGACACATATCCTGCTCAAAATCAGGAAAACAGAAATGCAGCCCAGACAGCTGCTTTTCAGAAGTGCATCTATAAGGAGGAGGTGCAGTACAGAGAAATCATCAGACAACTCATGACACAATAGTGCCAACAGCACCAATATATTAGCCCATTGTCAGCAAGGATACGGATGCCATCAAGAATTGGGAGATGCAAACTGCTGTTAGCAACACAGTGGTCAACAGCTTACCAGTGCAACACAAGCATAATAGCAAAGAAACACCACAGCAGTTGCAAGCAGGAGCAGATTTGTGACGACCCGGCTAGTCGTCTCGTGGGTTACCGCTCCATTTTCCCCATTTTCCATCTCATTGTGCTTCGTTATCCATATTTTATGTGATCGAGTTGAGTAGTTCGCGTTAGGAGTGAGTTTGGCAAGAAATGAGACACTTAGTCTCTTTTAAGAAGGATTAAGTTGAAAAAGTCAATCGGATGTTGACTTATGAGTTAGAGGACTCGGATGTGAGTTCCTATGGTTCGGTTAGTTTCGGGAGGGGATTTATGACTTAGGAGTGTGATCGGAATTGGTTTTGGAGGTCCGGTATAGAATTAGGCTTGAATTGGTAGAGCTAGTATTTTGGCGATTTCCGGTTGTTAGGCGAGATTTTGATCCGAGGGTCGGAATGGAATTCCGAGAGTTGCTATAGCTTCGTATGGTGATTTCGGAGTTAGGCGTATTTCTGGATTTGAAATTGGAAGTCCGTAGGACAACTCAACGCATTTTGGCGAATGTTGGAAAATAGAAGATTTTTGGAAAGTTTGACCGAGGGGTTGACTTTTTGACATCAGGGTCGGAATCTAGTTTTGAAAAAAGTTCATAGGTCTGTTAAGTTATTCGTGACTTGTGTGCAAAATTTAAGGTCAATCGGATTCGATTTGATAGGTTTCGGCATCGAATGTAGAAGTTGGAATTATTTAAGTTTCATTAGGCTTGAATTGGGGTATGATTCATGTATTTAGCATTGTTTGATGTGATTTAAGGCCTCGACTAAGTCCATATGATGTTTTAAGATTTGTTGATATACTTAATTGAAGTCCCGAGGGCCTCGAATGTATTTTGGATGGTTGATGGAGTTCAACATTGGCGTTTCAAGAAGGTGTCGATGTCGTACCTTCAAGAAAAAGTGGTATCATATTATTCAAATGAACTCCAAATTCAATTTTTATTGAAGCATTAGATCTGTATCGAAATTTCGGAGCCAAGAAAGAAGAATCGTCCAATTCGGACATCGTATGAAGAAGTTATGCCTATTTTGTGTCAGGGAAAAATGCCAGCGCCCAGGACAGCGCCAGGCGTCGCCCAAGGCGCCCGAGGCAGCGGAGGCTACTGGAATCAGCGCCACAGGCAGCGCCCGGCGCCACCTGTGGCGCCCGAGGCAGAAAGGGGTCTATAAAACAGGGGTTTTGGCCATTTTAACATATTTGGGGCTAGGGAGGTTGGATTGAAGCGATTTTTGAGGCGATTTTCAAGGAAAACATTGGGGTAAGTGTTCTTTATCATAAATCCTTCATAGATCATGATTCCATACTCATTTACATCATGAATCCATGAATTTATGGAAGAAAAATTAGATTTTTCTCCAAATCTTCCAAGAACGAAAATCTAAGATTTGAAACCCAATCCGATGTCGGAATTTGATAATTTTTGTATGGGTGAACTCGTGGGGAGATAAGGAACCTGTTGATGTGAAAAATTTTGAACTTCAAGAAGTGGGCCCGGGGCTCGGGTTTTGCTAATTTCGAGATTTCTAAGTATTTTCGATTGTTTTCGCTTGGGCTTTGTTCCCTCAACATATTGTGACGTATTTGTTCTGAATTTGGATAGATTTGACGCACGTGAAAGCCAATTCGAAGGGGAAAGGCGTCGCAGGCTAAGGATTTAGCCGATTTGAGGTGAGTAATGCTTGTAAATGATGTCCTGAGGGTTCGAAACCCCGGATTTGCACCTCATAGTGCTATGTTGAGGTGAGGCACACGCTCGATGATGAGCGTGGGGTCGTTTACTACTGGGGATTGTGACTTGGTCCGTCCCTATTGATGATTTTTACTACCTATTTGATTGGAACTGATTTGATAATGTAAAGATATGGACTTCCAGCCATATTTGGGCTTCGTGCCGGTTACGTGAACCCTTCAGGGGTAATTTATCACTGTTTACTGAAATCATATTTAGGCTTCACGCCGGTTATGTAAACCATTCGGGGGTATTTGTTAATAATTCGAATCATTATTTGAACTCAGTTTTGAAAACTAAATGATGTTTTCAAATGATTTTGAATTGGATCGGGTGGCACGCCACCACGAGATATGATATAGCGCTTGGGCCATAAGAAGCCCCTCCCGGAGTCTGAACCACCCATAATGAGCGCAGGGTACCCATTATGATAATTGCAGTTGGTAACAATGACAACTGTAGGTTACAGTTGGTAACAATGACAACTGGTAACCGGAGTTTGAAAGATTTTACTATTTTAAATAATATTGACCGAGGGGCGTGTTTTTAGATGACTCTGAGGCCGAGGGGCAGTTTTAAAGTGTTTTCTTTACTTCACGTTATTTACTTGAAAGATGCACATGTTTTACCTGTTGAAAGAAGTTTCTACTTGAATTTACACTGGTTTACTATTTCACTGATGTTTCATTACTTCATTATGGATTGCCTTGTGCATTATGTGTTTTCTTACTTTCAGTCATTATTTATGTGTATTACTCACTGAGTTGGAAGTACTCACATTACTCCCTGCACCATGTGTGCAGATTCAGGCGCTATCAGTTCCGCTCCGAGGCATTGACTACTACTGTCAAGGTGGTGATTTGGAGACTACGAGGTAGCTGTTGGCGTCCGCAGCCCCGTATCTCTATTATCTTGATATTTTCATATTCTTCAAATAGTTGTGCCAGATATTGTAATTATTAGACTTGTAGCAGAATTCATAGTCGCTCATGACTTTGTGACACCCCGATTTCGGGCTGTTGTCGGGATGGTTAGCTATGTTTTCCGCAAACTACTATAGTGAATTTTGCTTATATTATTTTTGCGTTGTTTAACTGTTTAAAATGAGGTTTAGTTTGAATTGGCTGGCCTTGTCTTCATGAAAGGTGCCATCACGACCGGGTTGGGATTTTGGGTCGTGACAAGATTGCCACTTCTCTAGAAGCCAATCTCACACTAACAATCTTATTATCTTGCAGGATACATCAACTGGCTGTTTTAACAGGAAGGAGACAGAAGCAGAACAATACAAACAACATACACTGGCTTACAATGATGCATGACACACAAAGATACATCAACTAGCTATCTACTAACAGGAAACAAGAGGTGCAACATGGAAAAAACAGAAAAACAAGAGTAGAACAGAGCCATCAGCATACACCTGATCACACAGAGGCAAATGATGCCAGTCAAGATAAAGAGAAGACATATGCAACACAGCCACAACAAAAAGCAGCAAAGCATCAGCAGCAACAAGAATCCACCAGTTATCTGCAGAGAATGGAAAGCAGGAACAGATCAGTGCAATACAACCAAAGAACACAGCAATAGCAGAATAACATCATGGCCTATTTCAGAAGACATCACAACATTGCCAAAACAGATCAACACAGATGTTCAAAGCAGAAGTCCAGCAGTCATAATCTCACTCCTCAAATGCAGCACTCAAACACATACAAACACCAACAGCAGAATCCTCACTTTGAATACAACAGTACCTTCAACAATGCAAATGGCTGGATAAGGTCCAGATTATTGATACAAATGCAAGGTGTGGTATCAGTACTCTCAGTACTCAATCTCTTGCATTTCTATCAATCATCATGGAACTTATCAGCCAGCACGCACTACTGGGGTCACATTTGCACACAATCACATTTTATCAGCAATGGGAAAAAGATACAGACAAACTCACATAACAGTCAGCCAACAAAAGCAGCACACAGCAGACAACAATCCCCCAACTCAACATCACACAGGTCACACTCAACTAACACAGCTTCAGCAGCAAAACAAACATCAGGAAGATCATTCTTCAAAACTTTACACCAGACACCTAATCAACAGCAGAATAACAGGGCAGGACAGAAGCAGCAGACTCAGCAAGCAATACCACAATCAGCAAAGGCACTCAACTCTAAGAAAAGCACACGAAGAAAGGAGGATCAACAGCAACATACAGGAGTCAGCAAACACAACAAGCAAAGAAAAACAACACCACCAACAAGCTCAATCTCCAGAACTAATTTGAACATAAAAAACAATCAACAAGCTCAGAGCATCAAAAGCAACACTCACCAACAAACTCAATCCACAGCACTGAACATAATCAACAGCAACAATATCAGCCTGGAAGAGGTCTAGACAACAGCACAGAATTCATCAAAAGCACTTACAGAAACTGCAAGCACTACAGCATCACAGAGAAGCACTACAGTCACACCAATCTATCATCAGCATCAGCAACATCATCACAGAGAAACAGCTCCAACAGTCAGTAGAGAAGCAGCTCCAACAGTCAGCACATAGCAGTAGCAGCTTTGACACTAGCAACCACAAACAAGCACAGCCAACAGCTCTACCAACACAACAGTGCAGCCACAAGAAACACATAGATGGATATCTTCAACTTGGCTTTTCGTTTCTCAGGAGTCAAATCAAAATTAAAGATAACTCGCGCTCTTTTGCTATTTTTTTGCAAAATTCTGACAATATTTTTATCTGTCAGAGGTATATAGGGGAGATCAAATCTCACATCCAGTTAGTCAGAATAGGAACACATGTACTTTTTAGTATAGCTGACCTAGGAAAATTTTTACATACGACTGTCTACTAAAAAATGGGCAATCGTTACTTTACCATAGGTCTAACCTCTCACTACTACCTAGGTACTTATAGTCAATACTTTAAGATGACCATAAGTACATGTACTTACTTTTTGGAGGTAAGGTCCATGCCCCCCTCCACTTTGTATTTTGTTTCCAAGTAATAAAAACTTTATTTAACCAAAAAAAAAAAGAAATGGATAATTTTGGTATAATTTAACTCGTTATCGAATAAGTGTTCGGATTTTGTAAATTTTATCGGGTTTCGAGGTGTGTGTGTGCGGGGGGAGGGGGGACTTTTTAGCTTTAATTAAAAATCGAAGCTTTATTATCCGAAATTATTTCCTATGAGCTTTATTTATGATTTGAAGTTATTTTGGCCAGATTTGAGCCGTCCGGAAGTTGTTTCACTCGAGAAGGTCATTTTAGAGTATCGGTCTAGCTCTTTCAGGTAAGTATGCCTAACTTTGTGTAGGAGAACTGCCCCTTAGGATTTGAGTCACTTGTGCTAATTGTGTCGTGTGAAGGCCGCGTGAGATGACGAGTGCATGCTTGAGCTTATTTGTGAAAATCTGACCATTTAGGGCTCTTAGGTTCTTATGTTCATCATATATGAAGTTTTTTTGTCATGTTGAATCCGCCGTTTACTAAATTCACCCTTACGTGTTTTATTTGGAATTAATTGCTTCATGTTCTATCCTTATTGCCGATTTAACTCTTATGTGCCTTAACTGAAGTTGATGCCTCTTTTATTGCCATGCTATCCTTTTTGTAATTGCTTGCCCTTAATTGAAGTTAATATTATCTTTTCCGTAATTGCTTATTCTTAATTGAATTTTGTTGTAATTTTGTGGAATCATTGCTACACATTATCTCTTCCTTGTTGAGACCATCAATCCATGTTGTGTATTTCTTTGTGAGCTCGTTCTGCCGTTTCTTTGTGTTCTGAAGTTCCTGCATTGATTTACTTACCGTATTATCGTGTTATTGTTGTTGTTGCTATTGTATTGAGTGTTGTTGAGCTGAGGGCTATGCGTGGTTGTGATATTGAAATTGTTTTGGGCAAATGTTGTGGCATATGGGCAAATATTGTGAAAGTCATTTTGTTGAGTTGTTATGTTTTGGCACACGTGTTATTGTTGAGAGGATTGTTCGAGTGTTTGCACGAGGTTTTTGACATGCTGTTGTTATGGTGTTTGCACGAGGTTTCTGTCGTGTTTGTTGTTATTATTGATACGCATGCAGTGGTATAAGGTCTGGGTATTGAAACGCATGTGGTAAGATTACGTGAGCTTGATACGCGTGGCTAGTAGTGGAACTACTAGAAGCCATGCGGTGTGATAAGGTGGGCAAAAACGCGGGGTAATATTTCGGGAAAAAGGATTTTCAAAACTAAATGTAAAGAATCATACGGTGATATAAGAAAAGATTGTGATTCATTTGTGTTGTTATTTTCATCTTGTCTAGCTTTATATTGATATCGTTCACTGTTAGTTCTAAATTATACTTGTTCAGGTGTTTAGTCCAGTGGTGTCTTGACTGTCCCTCGTCTATATTCCATCGAGGTTAGTCTTGGTACTTACTGGGTACCGCTGTGGTATATTCGTACTATGCTTCTGCACATTTTTGTGCAGATCCAGGTGCCTTGGATATCGTTGATTATTAGCTAGTTGATCGAGCATTGCTATGGAGACTCAAGGTAATCTTTTCATCGCATTCGTAGGCCTCAGAGTCACCTTCTGATATTATACTTGTACTGTTTAATTCTATTCCGAATAATTATATTTAAGAATTTTCTAGCAAACTCAGTAGAGCTTATGACTTGTACTACCGGTTTTGGGGTATTGTATTGCACTTAGGATCAATGGTTTTACTATAGAAATTTGAGTTTCATGCTTCGTAGTTGTTCTGGTTAAATTTTGTCTTTAATTCAATAAGTGTTAGGCTTACCTAGTCTAAGAGATTAGGTGCCGTCACGACATCCTGCGGAGGAAAATTTAGATCATGACAGATATAGTGGAGAATAACATGTGTGAGACATTTAACGGTTAAATTTCAGCAGCTAGACACAAATCTATCATTACTATGCTAGAGGAAATTAGAATCGATTGTATAGAGAAAATGAATAGCATGAGAGAGTTTTCTGGAAAAATAGGTAGGTGATATATCACCCATGGCTATAGAAGTATTTGGAGAGAAAGCTCAAAGGGCAGCCAAATGTGAAGTAAAATTTAATGGTAAAACAGGCTATGAGATCCAGGATGGACTATTTAAACATGTTGTTGACTTTAAGAAGAATTCTTTTAGTTGTAGGTCATGGAAACTCAAAGGAATTCTATGTGCACATGAAATTACTATAATGCTTAATAAGAGCAATGAGGTTGAGCCATATGTTAACCATTGGTATAGGACGGACACCTACCTTAAGGCATGCAACAGATTCATTCAACCTCTAACTAGTATGAATTTGTGGCTAATAAGCACACTGCTAGCTATTGAGACACCTGTTATAACTGCAATGTTAGGAAGGACAAAGAAATAAATAAGAAAAGAATGAACCAAAGAAGAAGTTCGGGAAGGGTACAAGGATAGGGAGACAAATGAAATGTTCTTTATGCAAGACTCTTGGACATAACAAAAAATGATGTCCAACTATTGTAAGTTTTAATGTGTATATTCTTTACTCATATATCAGTTACATTTCTATTATTAATATTTGATTGCTTATGTGTATGCAGAGAACCCAATGTAGAAGGGCTGAAACTACTTTCGTAGCAAGTGGAACTGCTGAAAATACATCATCAACAGGTGAAAAGGTTGAAACTACTTCAGCGCAAGTGGAAGGGCTGAAACTACTTACCAGCAGGTGGAACGGCTAAAACTACTTTAGCAGCATGTGGAACTAGTGAGAATACATCAACAACAGATGAAAGTGCAGCAGCAGCTTCAACCGGTGGAAAATGGGACCTTTATTTAACCAACCATTGATTCAAGCACACAACAGTCAACTAATGTTGTTGGAGGTCGAAAAAATAAAACTAATGAGCCTAAAATGGTGGTGCAAATACTGGGTTAAGAGACCAACGACAGCTAAATATGGTCTGTTATTTGGATTAGGTGGCAGTGTGCTACAGAGGGTAAATAATCCACTTAATCACACAGTCAACTAGTTATGGTTTGCTAGATAATCTTTCACTCACAAACTTGTTTATGTTTGTGCAGTCTGGAACTACTGATAGGAGTGGTACATAATCCTTCAATACTCATAAATTCTGGCTCTACCAATATTGAACTTAGGTTCAAACCCCATGGACTAAAGTGAAAGGATAAAGCTGCAGTTACACAAAGACAGCTGCAAGAAGAGAGTTATAGAAGGGCAAACTTTGCTATGATCACTCAAGCCACACCACAGACACAATCCACACCAGGCAACCAAGCCACATCAAGCATCAATTGAAGTGATCAATTGATATTTTGAAGACTTGATGATGGATATTTTTGTTAACTGCCTATGGTAGATAATTTTTTGTAAAACTACTTCATTATGGATATTTTATTAACTGCCTATAATAGGCAACGGCATTAGTAATGGAAGTACTATTGTTGTAATGCTAAATTGTAATTTTTTGACTTGAATGTTCCCATGGTCAATACATTCCATGAACAAAATTTTACATATACATAAAATATGTAGCCTAAACCTAAGAAATAACAAAGTAAGCTATCAATCCTAAACACATAATATAAGAGCTAACATTAGAACAATTACAACCACAATCATAATGGTAGCAACACATAACTTCGACCTCCCTTGTCTTTGTTGGAAATATATTTGGTTATGGAGAATAGAATTTAGGCGTGTCAAGGACATGTCCTCAAGGATATTTCGTCTATACAGTGATGGATAATATTAGGCGTATTCCCCAGGATTCAACAAGCTCTTCTAGTTATAAAACTAGGAACATAATTAGCAGAAAATTCAAGAAAGAAACACAGGCATATAGAAGGAAGAAGATGATTCAGAAAGTTATTTTAGAAAGTATATCTTTAGCCATCCAAAGATCATGTTTATACAGGCATTGCTCCAACGGTTAGCTAACGACTAGATTGACCCTATTAAATATAGAATAATTTACTAAATAATAAGTAATAATAAAAAGAAAAGCTTTTCCCAATCAAAATAATGCACATTCCCTTTTGAGATACCACTAATTTTTCAACAATCTCCCACATATCTCAAAAGAGATATTAAAAATGAATATATATATATATATATATATATATATATATATATATATATAAAAGAGGGACATGAAAAGAGTGATGTGGCATGTCTCAATAGCTAGGAATCAAATTATCTATTTTCTTCTTTTTTTGAAATTTTTTCCTATTTTAATTTTTACCTCATTAATTAATTGAAAAGGCACCTCCCCACTAATTAAGGTCAAGGAAATAACTGTTATGTACCTTTACTTACTCCAAGTCCTTTAATAACAAAACATTCAAAGAATGCAAAACGTCAGCATTAGAGATCGGAAACAATTCGTTCCTTTCTATGTATTAAAAGTCCTTAAATTCAGTTGCTATTAAGAAAACGAAAATCCGGAAAGACCTTACAATTTTGCATTCTACTTCAAAGTCCAATGAAATCTTCACAGCTGGTGAGGTGTGTTAATTTTTTATATTCTTATTTCAGTCGTTTCATTTAACTCTTTGTTGTTTCATTTGTATGTATAACTTTCTTCATTCATTCTCTACAATGGAGTGCTACTTCGATATGATTTTGATACGTATCTCATAAAATCTTCTTTTATTAATACCACTGAGATAAAATCTGGTTGAAATCTTTTTTACCTTTTTATGTTGTTTATCTTTATATAATTTGTTTGACCTAGCTAGAACGCTGTTACTTTAGATGTAATTCTATTTATGGTTATTCATTGATGTGTTGTTTTTTCCTGATAATAATTGTTTCAAAAGGTTGTTTGTTCTCTTCTATTTCTCTGATTTGGTGGATGTATTTTTGTTTTAATGGTTCGTTCATGTATTGTTTTTTGCTGCTCACTATCGTTTTCAATTGATGTTCTCTTATTCTTTGGTTCATTTTTTTGGGGCCTAGAAGTTGTTATATCATCTAAATCACTAAACCTTATTTTCTCAAGGTTGATTGTTCCTTTTCAAATATTTAAAACTCTTTTTTAATTGCGATGTGTTATATCAAGTATAGAACTTTTATAATTTTCGATATATTGATATTTAAGTAATATGATATTGTTTTACCCAAAGAAAAAATATTTCTTTTTCAGAAGATAGATGCATGAACTGAGCAAATCATCGAATTTGAAGTCATTTTATCTAACTTATACATCTTGCAACACATCTAAAAGGTGTTAAATTATTAAAGTGTTCTCAACACTTTGTGTAACTTTCATGTCAATTGAGTTGCAAGAGGGGGGAAAAAGCAAAAGTAAAGAAGGGAAGGAAAATGTACAAAGGAAAATTTACAAAAGAGATACGGTAGGGAAAAAAGAAAAGATAGGAAGAGAAGAAAAGAAAAAATAAGAACAACATGTTAAAGTTTAATAAATGAGTAAGAAAAAGATATTTTAATGAAAGACATGCCGTAAATATTAAATATTGAACCTTTTTCTATAGAAAGCAAATACACTTCCTACATAGCATCATCAGGTGCATAAGAAATATCTATCTTTTTTACTAGTATAGGAATATGTCTCGCGCTAAGTTTAATACTTGAAACATCTTGCTAAGTTGAGGTGTTATTTATGTAATATCCTTTCTTTTTACATTTTAAACAACGAGAATTTTATGAAAGTATTCAGTATTTAAGTCGAATAAAAAAAGTTGGATACTTAAAAAGAAAAAAGTTAGATACTTGTAATGAATGTACAGTGGAAAACCCATGCTTATAAATTTGTTACACATTCACATAAAAAGACTAAAAAAAGTTTTTATCTTAGAAAACTAAAAGGACTTAAGTGATATTAATTCTTAATAAAAAAATAGATCACAACTTAAAATATAATCTTGTAAGATTTCAAGACTAAAATATTCGTAAAATATTAATTAGGTTTTTCATTACCGCACTAAGCGCCAACACATCTACTAGTAATAATAATAATAATGAGAGAGTATAATTTGTGGATTTCGGGTATAATAAAGTTTATCTAGTGTCTTATAGATTATGAACCAGATATAGATAAAATAAGATCTAACTTATGGAATAATTGGTGAAGTTAGTAACTTCAATGAACCAAAAATTCTTGTTGCAAGCTAGAGATCTTATTCATCATTTTACACCCCCACAATTCTACTGTTATCATGATAATGCTGCGAGCGCCTGATTTCCATGAGTGCTCTAGAAATTTTTTTTAGTAAATTTCATAGGAGCGTCGCCACTCCACGCTCATATAGGTCCATCCATCAAGTGTATTCTGCAATGCAATACACCATCTACAAAAAGGCTATGGGTTATTGGATTAAGAGTTTAATAACTCAGCCTCACATTCCTTTTGAAGTCTTGCACTATTTACACTCACCATAGGAAGGGACACTATTTAATAGTGTATATTTGATTAACTAATGACCTGTTATTACCCATATGAACCTACTTCATGGGATCGGTCAACTCTTTTTTTGACTACACATAATATATATAAAAAGTTCTCATCTCTAAGCAATGATTTATCCCATTATGTCTCAAGAGCATGTAACTACTCTTCGCATTGAAAGATTAATTTTCTTAGTATAGCTATTGCACCTTGGAAATCATAATTTATCGACATAAATATTGTTGGCTTAATTCCTAGTGAAATATTTACGAAGAGGTTGCTGAATCAGCCTTATTGTCAGGTAATTCCAATACCATAAAACCCCACCAATAGGTGATCACACAATCACTAGTGAGTTTTTTGTCCTCACCTGTATCAAAGATTTAATATCATCACTGTATCCTTCTAATACAGTGAAAATTCCGCACATAAATCATTTCAAATGAAAAGAAACTTGGCTTCCTTACAAGTGCCTTTTGAAATATCTTTCAACACAATATAAGAATATATTTTTCTTTTGGTATCTTCCATATTCAGATATCAAAGTAAAATTTATTAAGAAGCAACTTTAATTTATACATAAATATCTCAAATTAATAGAAAATATATCACAATTCAATGATTTATTCACCCAAATGACTAAAAGACCCGAAGCAAAATAAGTTTTCAAAGCAAAAAATACAACATATATTTTTTATCTTCCAATACAAATTTTCACCACAAAAAATCTCAATTTTGTAAGGCTTCATTACAATAATTTTAATAAAAAAGTTTCCTCATTATTTCCCTTATGATCGGGCTACATAACTGTGGCAATCCATTCTCGACCCCACATTTTCAAAAATTTCAGGTATAAGGAGATAATCTTTTCACAACTCATAAGGAATTCTATTTTATAACTAACAAGTTAATAATATAGCTTCACCTCGATGATTATCATAAGGACCAACAAGCATGTAATTTATTGATTAATTAAAAAATCACTTAAGTAATAACAATAAAATAAATATTTAAATCCAGCACATCATCACAAGAAAATCAAATCATTTAATCTTATGTGCTTTTCCAATTTTCCTTCACCCAAATCTCTAATTATCGAAATAGAATTAACTTGTCCAAGAGATAAAAATTTATCTAGAAATTTTTTTTCGAAGCACATATGTCTTAATAAAAGTTTGAATAAACATTGTTCATCTGATTTCAAAGAAAATGCAAATACTTCAATTGAAAATTTGGCAAACTTGGCATAGCAAATTTAGTAATTTTTTGCTATTGAAGAGATTCATTCATTCACTCACTTTTCAATGTAATTGTTACTTAACAATGAAAATCAATCTAACAAGAACAAAATACTTCACCGCAGGAAAGTCTTACTATCAAATTCACATAGTTTGTGCTGAAATTGAACACATTAGTTCTCGAAGAAATTACAATGAGGTATGAATAGTAATAAACAGCATGAAAGAATAATTTTTTTAGAGCTTTTAGAATAAAGTGATTTCTTAAATAAATATGATTTTATATCCTTGATTGAATTATATAACTATACAAAATCTACACTTACGTAAATTTAGGCGCATTCAAATACTAGTAAAAAGTGTACCTTAATTTTGTAGTGCAATTTGTCCTCCATAATGCGATAATGCACAAGATTAAAACAATAACTTAAATGAACATTTTATAGCTCAGAAAAATAATTTGAATAGACAGTAGTATTCTGATAAGACAAAAGCACCATGCATGAATTGAGTTATTATTTATTATGTGCGTGAAAAAATTCAAAGTTCCGATTTACAAAGAAAATCGAAGGGAACGAACAAAGAAAGAAATGTTTTTAAAAAAAGAAAAAGTAAGAAGAACAATGATCCTGGACACATGATTTTATTTCATGTACACACTATTTTTAAGTAAGAAGAAAATGTCGCCAATTTGGAAACATGTGATGAGCACAAGTTTAAAAACCAAAGCTGCAACTTGCCAAAACCGGAAGTACAAGTTGCCAAAACATATCCATTCACGAGCCTTGCAACTTGCCAAATTGGAAGGTGTAACTTTTCAAATCAAAGAGAAAACGGTTTTGGACAAGTCTAAAAATGGCACTCCTTTGAGCTGCTTTGAGAGGGGGAGGAAAGCTCAGAGAAACATTTGAAGTTAATAGCAGAAGAGTCTTTCCTTTCTCTTTCTTCTTTAATTTCTTTTCTTCCTTTTCTTTTAGCCATTACACTGACTTTATTTCTAGTTCCGAATAAATTATAATATTGAAAATTACTCTAATTTTTATTTTTAATTAAATAGGGGAAATTGTTCTCTTGAATATTTCTTTCTATTTTCTTATTTAATGAGCAAGAATACTTCCGTTGTCAGTACTAACTCCATTATGGAGTAACTTTTCTTGTGTTGGGAGAATGACAGATTTTAATATTTTTATATGACAGTAGATATTATTCCTCAATTTCACATGCTTAAGCTGAAACTTTTCATTTAAGTTTTATTTGCTTTATGGTTAGGTGTTATTTAATTTGTTAACATCTATCTATTTCATACTACATATTAACTTCTTACTAATTCTGTAATCGAAAGAGGCAGAAGAAGTGATATAGTTAATTTTGATGTTGATAGATGTTAACTTTCATTTAGTGACATCTAGCTCTTATATGTTAAAATTGATTCTACACTTATTTGTAACCGAAAGAGGCGAATATTGTAGTAATTAGTTATAACAAGTAGGGTAACCGAAAGGGAGTACTAAAAAGAGCATGTTTTAGTTCCAGTATATATTTCTGGTTCTTTAATATTACCATTTTAATGATTAATTTGTATAACCGAGAGGAGTGCAATTAACTGTTCAACTATAGTAATAATAGATAAATGTAATCGTGAGAGGCATTTATACTTTTATGAGAGATAAAAATTGAAGAATAAATATATCTACTAAATAATAAAAATATTAAGTAAAGTCAGGATTCCAACACCTTTTTACTATTTGTGAAAAATAAAATATTTCTATTACTCTATTCATGCATTTTTAGTTAGTTAGTTCACAACTCAACTCTTTCTGATTTTCTCAAATAGTAATTAAAACAAGAAACGTCTATAGAATAGATAAATCAATCTCTGTGGGTTCGACATCATCTATATTATTATTTGACAAAAGTACGAGTTTAAATAATATATACCCCAGACACTCGTCATATTTTCCATAAGACCATTGTGCAAACATGAAGTGTTCATTTCATAATTAGAAATAACTTGGAACACGTAAAATTTGATTCTCCATAATTCTAAATGTGGAAATATCCTTAAGATTGTTGGAAAAATATTTGATTAAGGTGAATAGGATTTATCAAAGCTTGAGGCGTGTCAAGAACACTGTCCTTAAGGATATTTCGCCCACACAGTGATGAATAAAATTAGGTGTATCTTACAAGATTCAACAAGCTCTTCCAGTTATAAAACTAGGTAAAGAATTATCAGAAAATTCAAGAAAGAAACCCAGCATATAGAAAGAAGAAGATGATTCAAAAAGTTATTTTAGAAAGTGTGTCTTTAGCTCTCCAAAGATCATGTTTATATAGGCGTTACTCCAACGACTAGCTAACGGCTAGTTAACGACTAGTAACGGCTAGTTTGACTCTATTAAATATAAAATAATTTACTAAATAATAAGTAGTAATAAAAAATTTTCCTAATCAAAATAATGCTCATTTCATTTTGATATACCACTAATTTTTTCAACTGTCTTCTGTGACAATGACATCATCGATCACTCTTTTTAATAAGATCCACAAGAAGAGTCTTGTAGTGTCCTTCATCAATCGCACGATCAACCCATTGAAAAAAGAGCCACAACCTTCACAAATCTCATATCTTCAGCAGCCTAGGAACCTTCTTCCAGGATTGATGAGTGTTCGTGATATTTTAAGATCTGCAACAACTCCATAATAACACAAATGTTCTTTCTTCATTGCTAAAGAAGAAGACAAATACAGCAGTAGCTATTATTTCTTGCCAAAGAAGAAGAATAAAATGGACCTTGAAAAGAAAAAGGAGATGGTCGAAATGGATGGGCAATGAAGAATGCCAGCAAAAAATTTAATTTTGACTGTCTAAAATTAATGCGAGAAAGAAGAAGGCGATAGATTTGGATAGAAGTGAGCTTCTATCATATTCAACAATAGAGAATGAGGCAGAAAGAAGATGATGGTTGTTAAATATGCCAATTTACCATTTGGGCTTTTTCAGCTGTCCGCACGCCCCTTACAGGCATGTGAATCACCCACTAAAATCAATTATGATACATAAGCCCAGCCTATAGTCATAAGCATTTATTATACAGGATTTGAATGAGTGTAAATGTTTACTTGGCAAAATCTCAAGTGCTGAAATCGAGATGACAAACTAGAACAAGTAAAGGTGCCATTTAGGATAATAAATTTAAATGATTTATACTATTAAAATAATAAAATATAGAAAAAATCATAATCAAGTAAAAAATTATTTAATTCTCTAAATACCAATTGTGTCACTCTTTTTTCCGTTAGATATTGGGGTGAAATTTGCAACGTCTTTTCAAGTGTAATTTCCATAAACATGACATTCTTAAATGATAAAATTGGAAGAAAATAAATTCACATTATACAAAATTGAGAGAAAAAGTTGAGAAGGAGAGATTGTTCAAGTTGGAGGATTGATCACGAAGATGGCATAAAATGTGATGACCTGGTCATCTAGAGTTTTAAACTCTAATTCTGTATTTTGAAGACTCCAATAGATTCATTAAGCCTTCCTCAAATTACGTGCGCAGCCCAAGTATTTTTCGGAAGGCTTTTATGTTAAAAATTGATAAAATATAAAATTTTGCCTTAAAAATCCATTTGAGTTGACTTTTGTCAATATTTTGAGCAAACGGATCAGATTTGTGTTTTGGCAATCTCGGTGGGTCCGTATTGTGATTTGGGACCTGGGCGTATGCCCGGAATCGAATTCGGAAGTCCCTAACTTGACTTATCGTTTTTTGTCGAAAATTTGAAGTTTAAATGCTTAATGAATTTAAAGGTTTGACCAATGTTTGACTTTGTTAATACTGGGTCCGTATCTTGGTTCCGAAACTCGGTATAGGTCCATTACTATATTTATGTTTTGTCTGTCAAATTTGGTGAGAATCGGAGTTGGTTTGACGTGAGTTAGACGTCCGGGTGTTAAAATAGAAATTCTAAAGTTTTATTGAGAATTCCATTTGATTTGGTGTCCGATTCGTAGTTATAGGTGTTATTTTAGCGATTTGATCGCGCGAGCAAGTTCGTAGGATATTATAGACTTGTGTGCATATTTGGTTTGGAGCCCCGAGGGCTCGGGTGAGTTTCGGATAGGCTACGGAGTGGGTTTGGACTTAGAATTCATAGCTGATGCATTGTGTTTTTGGTGTTTGCTGCAGACTTTGCAAATACGAGTCTCGCATTTGCAAAGAAGACTTCGCATTTGCGAGCAGGAGCTGGGGGTGGACTTTTGCATTTGTGAGATCTGGGGTCGCATTTGTGATCCCCTTAGTTTCGCATTTGTCGACATATTGTTCGCATTTGCGAAGGCAGCAAGAATGTGAAGACTTCGCATTTGCGATGGTTTATCCGCATTTGCGGGGTTCGCCGTTGCAAACCATAGGTTGCAACTGCGACATCTGCTCCTAGACTTAAGCTAAATTAGACGGGATTTCTCTCATTCTTTTAAAATTTTCAAACTTAGAAACCTTAGAGGCGATTTTTCCAAGAACCCTTCTTCCCCAATTCATTGGTAAGTGATTCTAACCTAATTTTTTTAAATTTTTCATTATATTTCATAAGATTTCAACGTAAAATCTAGGATTTTCATGGTGGAGATTGGGGGTTTGGGTAAAATTAGAAATTTTTGTAAAATTAGAATTTAAACCTCAACTTGAGGTTAGATTTCGAAACAAATTAGCTAATCGGGCTCGAGGTAAATGGGTAATTGGGTTTTGGTCCGAATTTCGGGTTTGGACCAAGCGAGTCCGGGAGTTGACTTTTGTTGACTTTTTAAATAATGACTTAAATTGAACCTTTTTCATTCGTGGATAGTTCCTAAGGCTTATTTTGAATCGTTTGGTTGATAATTTGCTAGATTTGGTTAGTTCGGAGGCTTGTTTGAAAGGCAAGGCCATGGTTGAGGTTTGAGTTGAACTTTGGAGCGAGGTAAGTGTCGTGGTTGACCTTGTCTTGAGGAATTAGGACTTGTTTGTCTATTTGCTACATGTCTAAATATTGGGTACAACGTATATAGTGAGGTGACGAGTACTTATGCGTTGTTGTTGAGTCAAAGCAGCGGGTGGGACCTGTTTCATGTAATTTATCTCTTTCTTTGATCATGATATCCATGCTTAGACTAGTTAATTATAAATTAATCGTTCTTCCGTATTTATGAGCTATCCATGATAATTGAGTATAATTTTCGAAGTTGAGGTTGGTATTGTGGAACCATTCTTGACGTAAGGTCTGTTCTTGCTTATTCTATCTTCCTATTATTATATGTTCATTGTTACATGGTAAGGGAGAGTGTTAATGCACGAAGGGTGATGCCGTGCCGTATTTGAGAGCTAATGTATGAAGGGTGACGTGTATATGAAGTGACGAGTACTTATGCGTCGTTTTTGGGTCAAAGCATGCAGGTGGAACATATTTCTTGTAATTTATCTCTTTCTTTGATTATGATATCCATGCTTAGACTATTTAATTAATAACTTGATCATTCTTTCCGTATTTATGAGCTATCTATGATAATTGAGTATTGTTTCCAAAGTTGAGGTTGGTATTGTGGAACCATTGTTGACGTAAGGTCTGTTCTTGCTTATTATATCTCCCTATTGTTATATGTTCATTGTTACATGGTAAGGGTGAGTTAACATGCCCGAAGAGTGATGTCGTGCCGTATTTGAGAGTTAATGTACAAAGGGTGATGTCGTGTCGTATCTATTGTTTCAAGATGAAATTGAGAGTAAAAGCACGAAGGGTGATGTCGTGCCGTATTTATCATTTTATGGTGAGACTGAGAGTAAAAGCATGAAGGGTGATGCCGTGCCATTATTACTATTTCATGGTGAGTTTGAGAGTAAAAGCACGAAGGGTGATGCCGTGCAGTTTTATTCATTATGTTTTGTTCGTTTTGTGGTTGAAGGTTTATTGATTGATTCTTGTTATCATCCCCTGCTGTAGTTACTGTATCTTGTACCCCTTTAGCATGTCCCCTCCAAATAGTACTTGTTAATTTTTTATTTGTTGTTATGTTGTACGTGTATTTCCGTCTGTACAGGTTTATTTACGTGGGCGTCCTGTCATAGTCTCGTCACTACCTCGTCGTGGTTAGGTTCGACATTTACGGAGTACATTGGGTCGGTTGTACTCATACTACACTCTGCACTTCTTGTGCAGATTTTGGTACTGGTCCCAGCTGTACGTGAGGTGCATCAGCTCGGATTAGCATTTGGAGACTCGAGGTAGATCTGCTGGCACCTGCATACCTTGAAGTCCCTTTCCATTTCCCCTATTTACTGTTCTTTTCATTCGAGACAATTATATTTATTTCAAACCTCCTTTGTAGAGACTCTAGAAGCTCGTGAACTTGTGACTCTAGATCCGGGTTGTATTTAGATATTATTGGTTTTTTTTATTTAATTGGTTTTACTTATTTGAATTGATTAAAATTGGTTTAAAAATCCTCTAACATTGGCTTGCCTAGCAAGCGAAAGGTTAGGCGCCATTACGGTCACGAAGGTGGGAATTTCGGATCGTGATAAGTTGGTATCAGAGCACTAGGTTGCGTAGGTCTCACAAGTCACGAGCAGGCTTACTAAAGTCTGGAGGATCGGTACGGAGACATCTGTGCTTATCTTCAGAGGCTATGAAGTTTAGGAACAAATTTCATTTCTATTCTTCTCTGTTGTACGATTTATTCTATCACTGCGGATTGAACTATTCTATTCTTATCCTCCCGCAGATGGAGAGAAAACATACTGCATCTTTAGATGGACAGCAGCTGAAGCCCCTACTGGCAGCTTCTACTAGGGGCAGAGGACGAGACCGAGGTCGCGCCAGAGGCCGAGTCAGAGGCAGCGCTCAGCATAGAGCTCGAGCAGTAGCACCAGCAGTGGAGCCTCATGTGGATTTTGATGAGGAGTTCCTAGCTCAAACTGTACCTGTTGGACCAGCTCAGGTCCCTGGAGGGTTCATCGCCACCCTAGTACTTCAGGACGCTCTAGTCTATTTGATGGGCCTTATGGAGAGTGTGGCCCAGGCCGGTACATTTCTTGTGGAACCAACTGTCTCTCAGGCTGTGGGAGGAGCATAAACTCCCACTACTCATACTCCGGAGCAGATGGCTCCTTGGTATCAGTCTCCAGCAGCCCCGCCAGTTGGGTTAGTTCAGCCAGTTGTTGCAGTCAGGCTGGTGATAGGACCGCCATGTCTTATGAGGGCTTATTGAGACTAGACAAGTTCACAAAGCTCTTCCCAATTTACTTCTGTGGTTCACCTTCTGAGGATCCACGGGATTATCTTGACCGCTGCCATGAGGTGCTGCGGAACATGGGGATAGTTGAGACTAATGGGGTCGATTTTGCTGTGTTTCAGATGACGGGTTCCGCCATGAGGTGGTGGAGAGATTATATGTTGACTAGACCTACTGTGTCGCCCGCTCTTACTTGGAACCAGTTCTTTCAGCTATTCCTAAAGAAGTTTCTCCCTATCACATTAAGAGAGGATTACTGTAGGCAATTCGAGCGTCTCCAGCAGGCAGTATGACTGTTACTCAGTACGAGACCCGTTTTGTGGATCTAGCCCGTCATGCTCTTCTTTTGCTTCCTACTGAGAGAGAGAGGGTAAGGAGTTTTATTGATGGACTTGCTCATCCTATCAGGCTTCAGATGGCCAAAGAGACCGGGGTTGAGATTTCTTTTCAAGCGGCTGCTAATGTCGCCAAGGGATCGAGGTGGTTCTTACACATGAGAGAGGGCAGGGGTCTGATAAGAGGCCTCACCATTCCGGTGCTTGTAGTGGTGCCTCTTATAGAGGCAGGGGTACTTTTGGTAGAGGCCATCCTCCCAGGCCGTTTCATTCAGCACTCCAAGCATCCTACAGTGCTTCAGGTGGTTGCGACCCTCATATGTCTCATTCCGATCAACTAGCCTACAGTTCACCATCAACTCCTATTGTGCACCTCCGCTCCAAAGTTTTCAGAGTGGTTACTCAGGCCGATTGGGTCAATTTTAGGGTCAGCAGTCATAACAGCCAAGGTCCGGTTATATTTGTGGTGACCTGAGGCACATTGCTAGATTTTTCCCTCGGGCACCTGGCGGCTCATAGCAGCACGGTTCTCGTGCCATGGTCCCGGCACCGGGTGCTTCACCGCCGGCTCAGTCAGCTAGAGGTATGGGTCAGATAGCTAGAGGTAGAGGTCAAGCCACTAGAGGTAGAGGTCAGGCCGTTAGGGGTGGAGGACAGCCAGTTAGAAGCCGTCCCAGGGACGTGGTTCAAAGTGTTGGGGCCCAGCTCCGATGTTATGCTTTCCCAGCCAGGCCTGAGGCTGAGTCATCTGACGCTGTTATCACAAGTATTGTTTCAGTTTGCCATAGGGATGCTTCAGTTCTATTTGATCGGGGCTGCTACTTATTCCTATGTGTCATCCTACTTTGCTTCATATCTGGTTATGCTCCCTGATTCTTTGAGTGCTTAGGTGTATGATTCCACACCTGTGGGAGATTCTATTGTTGTAGATCGTGTCTATCATTCATATGAGGTTACCATTGGGAGTCTCGAGACTAGCGTAGATCTCTTACTTCTCGACATGGTTGATTTTGATGTTATCTTGGGTATGGACTGGATGTCACCTTATCATGCTATATTGGATCATCCCTTGCCGGGGTTGCCCCGATTAGAATGGATGGGGACTCCTGCCATTCAACCAGCAGAGTTATCTCTTATGTGAAGGCTCGGCATATGGTCGAGAAAGGGTGTCTAGCTTATTTGGCTTTTGTCCGCGATTCTAGTGCGGAGGTTCCTTTCATGGATTCAGTACCAGTTGTTCGTAAGTTTCTAAAGGTGTTTCCTGCAGATCTGTCGGGGATGCCAACCGACAGAGATATTGACTTCTGTGTTGATTTGGCTCCAGGAACTCAACCCATTTCTATTCCACCATACCGTATAGCCCCGCCAAAGTTGAAAGAATTGAAGGAGCAGTTGCAAGATTTACTTGAAAAGGGCTTCGATAGGCCTAGCGTCTCCCCCTAGGGTGTACCTATGTTGTTTGTGAAGAAGAAAGATGGGCCGATGAGGATGTGCATAGATAACCAGTAGTTGAACAAAGTAACCATCAAGAACAAGTATCCATTGCCGAGGATTGATGACTTATTTGATCCGCTTTAGGGTGCCAAGGTGTTTTCGAAGATTGATTTGAGGTCCGGCAACCATCAGTTAAAGATTAGGGCCTCCGATGTCCCTAAGATAGCTTTTCGGACTCGGTATGGACATTATAAGTTTCTAGTGATGTCATTTGGGTTGACAAATGCCCCAGCAGCATTTATGGATTTGATGAACTGGGTGTTTAAGCCCTATCTAGATTCTTTTGTGATTGTGTTTATTGACGATATCTTGATCTGTTCTTGCAGTCGAGAGGAGCACGAGCAGCATCTTCGGATTGTACTTCAGGCTCTGAGGGATAGCCAGCTATATGCCAAGATTTTAAAGTGCGAGTTTTGGTTGGACTCAGTCATTTTCTTGGGGCACGTCGTATCGGCAAAGGGCATTCAGGTGGATCCTAAGAAGATTGAGGCAGTTCAGGACTGGCCTAGACCCACTTCAGCTACAGAGATCCGGAGTTCTTAGGTTTTGCGGGTTATTAACGTCGGTTTGTGGAGGGATTTTTATCTATAGCAGCCCCATTGACTAGGTTGACCCAGAAGGGTGGCCCGTTCAGATGGTCAGACGAGTGTAAGGCGAGCTTTCAGAAGCTCAAAACTGCTTTGACTATAGTGCTAATATTAGTGTTGCCCATAGGTTCGGGATCTTATACGGTATATTGTGATGCATCTCATGTTGCGCTCGGAGCAATATTGATGCAGGATGGCAGGGTGATCGCATATGTGTCGCGCCAATTGAAGGTATATAGAGCTGGTAGCCATTGTTCATGCGCTGAAGATATGGAGGCATTGTCTTTACGGCGTGTCGTGCAAGGTTTTCACGGATTATCGGAGTCTGTAGTATTTGTTCAAACAAAAGGATCTCAATTTGAGGCAGAGGAGGTGGTTGGAGCTATTGAAAGTCATTGATATCACCATCTTGTATCATCCGGGGAAGGCCAATGTGGTGGCCGATACCTTGAGTAGAAAGGCAACGAGTATGGGCGGCCTTGAGTACATTCCAGTCGGTGAGAGACTGCTTGCATCAGATGTTCAGGCTTTGGCCAATCAGTTCGTGAGGTTGGATGTTTCAGAGCCCATTTGTGTTTTAGCTTGTATAGTCGCTCGGTCTTCTTTGTTTTAGCGCATCAGCGAGCGGCAGTATGATGACCCTCATTTTCTTGTCCTTAGGGACACAGTGCAGCACGGTGGTACCAAGCAGGTTACTATTGGAGATGATGGAGTTTTGAGGATGCAGGGTCGTATTTGTGTGCCCAATGTAGATGGACTTCGTGAGTTGATTCTTGAGGAGGCTCACAGTTCCCGGTATTCTATTCATCCGGGTGCCGCCAAGATGTATCAGGACTTACAGCAGCATTACTAGTGGAGAAGGATGAAGAAGGACATAGTTGCATGTGTAGCTCAGTGTCTAAATTGTCAGCAAGTAAAGTATGAGCATCAGAGACCTGGTGGTTTACTTCAGAAGTTAGAGATTCCTGAGTGGAAGTGGGAGCATATCACTATCGATTTTGTTGTTAGACTCCCACGGACACAGAGGAAGTTCGACGTGATATGGGTTATTGTGAACAGGCTGACCAAGTCAGCGCATTTCATTCCTGTGCCAGTTACCTATTCTTCAGAGCGGCTGGCTGAGATCTAACTCCGGGAGATTGTCCGTCTTCACGGTGTGCCCGTATATCATTTCTGATCAAGATACGCAGTTCACCTCGCACTTCTAGAGAGCAGTACATCATGAGTTGGGCACGCAGGTTGAGTTGAGCACAACATTTCATCCTCAAACGGACTAACAGTCCAAGTGCACTATTCAGATATTGGAGGATGCTCCGCGCTTGTGTTATAGATTTCAGGGGTTCGTGGAATCAGTTCTTGCCACTAGCAGAGTTTTCCTAAAACAACAGCTACCATCTGAGCATTCAGATGGTCCCCTATGAGGCATTATACGGGAGGCGGTGCCGTTCGCCAGTTGGATGGTTCGAGCGAGGGAGGCTTGGTTGCTGGGTACATATTTGGTACAGGATGCCTTGGATAAGGTCAAGATTATTCAGGATCGACTTTGCACAGCTCAGTCCACGCAGAAGAGTTATGCCGACCGTATAATTCGTGATGTTGCATTCATGGTTGGAGAAAGGGTATTGCTCTAGGATTCACCCATGAAAGGTGTGATGAGGTTCGGTAAGAAGGGCAAGTTAAGCCCTAGGTACATCGGACCTTTTGAGATTCTTCAGAGAGTGGCTGAGGTGGCTTACAAGCTTGCATTGCCACCCAGATTATCAGCAGTCCATCCGGTGTTCCATGTGTCCATGCTCCAGAAGTATCACGGTGATTCTTCCCATGTGTTAGATTCTAGCTCAGTCCAATTGGACAAGGCTTTGAGTTAAGAGGAGGAGCCGGTGGCTATTCTAGCCCGACAGGTTCGACAGTTGAGGTCTAAGAGTTATCCTTCAGTTCGAGTGCAGTGGAGAGGTCAGCCCGTCGAGGCAGCTACGTGGGAGTCCGAATCGGACATACGGAGTAGATATCCACAACTTTTCACCAGTCCAAGTACTATTCTATGTCCGTTTGAGGACGAACTGTTGTTTTAGAGGTGGAGAATGTGATGACACGATAGGTCATCTAGAGTTTTAAACCCTAATTCTATGTTTCGAAGCCTCCAATAGCTTCTTTAAGCCTCCTCGATTTGCTTGCATAGTCCGAGTATTTTTTTCAAAAGGCTTTTATGTTAAAAATTGATAAAATATAAAATTTTATCTTAAAAATCCATTTGAGTTGACTTCGGTCAATATTTTGAGCATACGGACCTGGATTCGTATTTTGACGATCCCGGTGAGCCCGAAACCTGATTTGGGACATAGACGTATGCCGGGAATCGAATTCGGAGGTCCCTAGATCGAGTTATCGCTTTTTGTCAAAAATTTAAAGTTTAAAGGCTTAATGAATTTCAATGTTTGACCAATGTTTGAATTTGTTGATACCAGGTCTGTATCTTGGTTCCAGAACTCGGTATAGGTCCATTACTATATTTATGTTTTGTCTGCCAAATTTGGTGAGAATCGGAGTTAGTTTGACATGATTCGGACGTCCGAGTGTTAAAATAGAAATTCTAAAGTTTCATTGAAAATTCTATTTGATTGGGTGTCCGATTCGTAGGTTTAGGTGCTATTTTTGGCAATTTGATCGCGCGAGCAAGTTCGTATGATGTTATTAGACTTGTGTGCAGATTTAGTTTAGAGCCCGAGGGCTCGGGTGAGTTTCGGATAGGCTACGAAGTGGGTTTGGACTTAGAATTTATAGCTGATGCATTGTGTTTTTGGTGTCTGCTACAGACTTTGCAATGGCTCGCAAATGTGAGACTCACATTTGCGAAGAATACTTTGCATTTGCGAGCAGGGGCTAGGGGTGGACTTTCGCATTTTGCGAGATCTAGGTTTGCATTTGCGATCCCCTCAGTTTTGCATTTGCGGACATATTGTTTGCATTTGCGAAGGCAGCAGGAATGACAGGTCGTCTGCGCCTGGACTTAAGCTAAGTTAGACGGGATTTCTCACATTCTTTCAAATTTTTCAAACTTAGAGGCTATTTCCCCAAGAGCCCTTCTTCCCTAATTCATTGGTAAGTGATTCTAACCTACTGTCTTTCAATTTTTCATTATATTTCATAAGATTTCAACCTAAAATCTAGGATTTTCATGGTGGAGATTGGGGGTTTGGGTAAAATTAGAAATTTTTGTAAAATTAGAATTTAAACCTCAACTTGAGGTCGGATTTCGAAACAAATTACATAACTGGGCTCGAGGTGAATGGATAATTTGGTTTTGGTCCGAATTTCGGGTTTGGACCAAGCAAGCCCAAAAGTTTACTTTTTCAATAATGAACTAAATTGAACCTTTTTTTTTCGTGGGTAGTTCCTAAGGCTTATTTTGAATTGTTTGGTTGATAATTTGCTAGATTTGGTTAGTTCGGAGGCTTGTTTGAAAGGCAAGGCTGTGGTTGAGCTTTGAGTTGATCTTTGGAGCGAGGTAAGTGTCGTGGTTAACCTTGACTCGAGAGATTATGACTTGTTTGTCTATTTGCTACATGTCTAAATGTTTGGTACAACGCGTATATGAAGTGACGAGTACTTATGCGTTATTTTTGAGTCAAAGCATGCAGGTGGGACATATTTCTTGTAATTTATCTCTTTCTTTGATTATATATCCATGCTTAGACTATTTAATTAATAAATTGATCATTCTTTCCGTATTTATGAGCTATCTATGATAATTGAGTATTGTTTTCGAAGTTGAGGTTGGTATTGTAGAACCATTGTTGACGTAAGGTCTGTTCTTGCTTATTATATCTCCCTATTATTATATGTTCATTGTTACATGGTAAGGGTGAGTGTTAATGCCCGAAGAGTGATGTCGTGGCGTATTTGAGAGTTAATGCACAAAGAGTGATGTCGTGTCATATCTATTGTTTCACGATGAAATTGAGAGTAAAAGCACGAAGGGTGATGTCGTGCCGTATTTATCATTTTATGGTGAGATTGAGAGTAAAAGCATGAAGGGTGATGCCGTGCCATTATTACTATTTCATGGTGAGTCTGAGAGTAAAATCACGAAGGGTGATGCCGTGCAGTTTTATTCATTATGTTTTGTTCATTTTGTGGTTGAAGGTTTATTGATTGATTCTTGTTATCATCCCCTGCTGTAGTTACCGTATCTTGTACCCCTTTAGCATGTCCTCTCCAATAGTACTTGTTAGTTCTTTATTTGTTGTTATGTTGTACGTGTATTTCCGTCTGTACAGGTTTATTTACGTGGGTGTCCTGTCATAGCCTCGTCACTACCTCGTCGAGGTTAGGCTCGACACTTACGGAGTACATTAGGTCGGTTGTACTCATACTACACTCTGCACTTCTTGTGAAGATTTTGGTACTGGTCCTAGCTGTACGTGAGGTGCATCAGCTCGAATTAGCATTTGGAGACTCGAGGTAGATCTGTTGGCGTTTCCATACCTTGAAGTTCCCTTCCATTTTCCCTATTTACTGTTCTTTTCATTCGAGACAGTTATATCTATTTCAAACCCTATTTGTAGAGACTCTAGAAGCTCGTGAACTTGTGACTCCAGATCCGGGTTGTACTTAGATATTATTAGTTTTTATGTCATTTCGTACCCCTTTTTAGTTTTATTTCGGTTTAATTGGTCTTACTTATTTGAATTGATTAAAATTAGTTTAAAGATCGTCTAACATTGACTTGCCTAGCATGTGAAAGATTAAGCACTATCATGATTCCAAAGGTGGGAATTTCGGATCGTGACATAGAAAGTCAAAAAGGATGGCATTCACGGGCGTTGGATCTGATTCTGAGTTGTTATTGGTGGGTGAAGTGAGAGGGGATAAATAAGATAATAGAGAATACAAATTTATAATTTAATCCTCCTTATCTTGTTGGATTGTAAAGATTCAAAAGCTCTTATATTCTCTCATTCTAATCAATACAATTTTCGAGCTTGATTACTTAATTTAATCAATGGATTGAAGAAGAGGCACATCAATTAAAAAAAGCATATAGGTAATCTAGGCAAGGTGACAAAGGATAGTACATCTTATACCTGTAGAAGGAAAGAGGAAGATGTATATTATGTAGTCATATTCCCTTTCCTTTATTCATGTCGTCTTGGCGCAATACAATTTATAATCTTGTCTCCAAATAGATTGATTTCACAGTATTTCCATTCTTCATGATTGCTCCCAAATGGAGCAGAAGCACCTGAAAGAATCTCTTTGCTTCAATGCAATTAAAGAAAGGAAAGCAGGAAATAAAGAAATAAAAAAATAAAAAAATGTAATGTTGCTGCCCAGTGCCCAAGATAGAACGGGGTACCTTCAATGTGTAAGACTGACAGTATAACCACTACACCACAGCAGCTTTATCTTAGATGAGCCACAAAATATTTAAATGTAATTCTCATACCACATGAGAGAGAACTAAAACTCTAATTAAGATGATTATGAAATTCATATTTGGACATTATTTTATAGAAAAGGAAAATGGAAGAATTGCCTTATGATTCAAGCAATACTTCATCCAAAGGTATTTTTTGTCTTCAATTCTTGCCTGGAGTTTTAGGGCGCAATTCACAAAGTTTGTTGCTTTCAAACCATCCCATTTTAAGAAAGTGACTTACTCTTCTTCAGCTATTTACCTAGTTTTTGCAACTGCCCTCAAGTTGTTATGGAATTTGTTGGCATTACGGAGGAAACAAAAACAGCTACTAGGAGGTATTCAAAAAAAAGACCCACGCTAGGAGGTATGCTATGATGATTCACGTGGTAAACTATTTCGTTTAAAAAGAAGGACCCAACAAGTGGTAACGAAAGCAAAATTAGTGTTAATACACATTAGATTTAGTTGTGTCGCGACAATATTTAAGCTGAAGTTTATTTTAAGTTAGAGGCAGAAGAAAAAAAAGATTTATGAAAGACAGAGTAGCAGTTGTGTTTGAGCAAAAACCTCATCATGGCCAAACACCAGATATAACTTACATACATGTTTTTGGCCTAAATGCTCTTGGCAAAGTTTTGGCCTCTAGGGTGTTGTGTAATGTATTAGATAAGGCAGAGAAAATAGAAAGCTTAAATCACAATAAGCTTTGAGGAGACTTTCTTCTTTGGTACTATATATGCATGCTCATCTCCAAGCGCAAGAAATAAGCTCCAACATATTCACTATTTGCAAACACTATGCTCCAACATAGTATAAGAACTCTCAAAATGCCCTACGTGTATTATTAAGCTCCTAATCTATCTTTCACATAAAGCCAGAGAAGCCTATCATTTTCCCCTCCTTCCAATATCACAAACCGATTTACCTTTGTTGAGTAGCTCAAGTGTATATCAATCAAATCAATAGGATACAATACAAACACTTGGATGTTTCATAATCCCTAGAATACTAAAATCAGATTTCCTGGTGACCTGACCTCCATATATACACAGGCTACAGATGCAAATACATGGACGAGGTATCTATCTAGCAGAAATTACTTTACAAAAGGCCTTTTTTCTATCAAAATTACTTCTCAATTGGGGATTATAAGGGAGCACAAACCATTGCAGGTTTAAGAATGAATATAGCGTAAGTTTATTACTATATGAATTGGGAGCACTAATGCTAAAATAAATAAAGGTTCTCAAACACAAAACTGTTAACACATTCAATCACAAGTCATGGCACAAATATGATGTAACCGAGCACAAATATGAAATTTGACTTTCTTAAGTTGACAAAGACAAATCCACCTAGTTTTTTAACTGCTAAGAGTCTCAAAGCTAGAAGGACAAGACATGGATAGACACAAAAGAGATAGGCGAGGCTGATGAATAACAATATGTAATCCATTAGAGGAATGGCACGCAGAACCAGTAATTTTTCCTCTCCAATTGCTATACAAAAACATAAAATTAATGTGCAAACGCCGCAAGATAACTCATTGGTAACAGAAACAAAAATGATGTGCCAGTATTTCAAAGATTGTCACTTCAGGCAAGTCCGTGACTAACTAAGTGTAAAGAAAGCACTTAAATGAAGGAATGAGTCATCATTCCAACAAATTCACGCAAAAATGAACAACATGGTATCTCAGAGAAATGTGGAATAGGTCGAGTGCAACACGTGCTTAAAGCATATACATGAAGTAGAGGTTGCTAGAATCCCAACTTCTGGAATACACGTCTTGGGGGAAGGGCGGACCACAAGATTCTTTGCCCCTCCCTTTAGGATATAAAGCAGGGAGCAACAAAATTTGAAGTACAGTGCTTGAGAACTGAAGTCAGGTACGTTTGTATGAAATTCAAATAATGAACTTACTGCTAAGACCAGAAACATAAGAAAATGAACAAGAGCAGCTGTGAGATAACTCCACTGATCTTTTAGCTTATGTACATTCAAATTCATAACTAGTTCCATTCTGCATCAATTGTGCAATGCAAAATATCATTCCTGTCAGATCCCAATGACAGTGTAGCAGAATCTATTCAGTGTAAAACAACAAATACATCATGTACCAAATATGAGTTTCACAGTTTTCAAAAGAAATCACCTAGTTAAAATACATATATACAATAACAACCACACCAAAGTCCCAAACAAGTTGGGGTCAGCTATAAGAATATTTATTTACCATGTTTACCCATTTAGATCTGGTTAGACCCAGAACCACCTGCACATTTGAACAGAATCTAGTGCAAGCTTAAAAGAGGATTAAGAGTTTTTAATAAATTTATTGGCCAAACTACAGAAGAAAAATGTGGAGACTCACTTCATTCACTAGTTTATAATTTGCAAACACTATGCTTGCTCCAACATCTAACACTCAGAAGGCCCCGTGTATATGAAGTTTATAATCTATCTTTAAATAAACCCAGAAAAGCTAATTATGGAAAAGAACTTCCCTCCTTTAGAGAACTGCTGCATTTTCACTAAGCGACAAAAGTTTCAACTATTTGTTACTGCCTAATTTACCATCCACATTGTCCACATATCAAATAATATATTGAAGCTAATTTTTAATTGATATGAGAGACTGAGACAACAAGTTTGTTTAAAAGGCAAAAGTACCTTTATTGAGTACTCGACGTGCATATCCATAGCATACGACACACTTGCCCATAGAATACTACAATCAAATAATCTTGGTGACCTCCATATATTCAAAGAGTAACAACAACGATGACAACAACAAATCCGGTGTAATCCCACAAGTGGAGTCTGGAGAGAGTAATGTGTAAGCGGACCTTAACCCTACCTTGAGAAGGTAGAGAGACTATTTCCGATGGACCCTCGGCTCATATATACATATAGTATAGACACAAATAGTGGACGAGCTATCTAGGCTAAATTTACACAAGTACCTTTTTTATTTTTGATAAGTAAATATATACAATAACTTATCAATTCGACAATAAGGAGCAAAACATTGCAGGTAACAAAAGAAGATTGCAGAAGTTTATGATACACATAATGGGAGCACAAATGCTAAAACAAAAAAATTACCCTCTGAAACACAATGCTGTTAACCCATTCATCAATCATAATTCTAAAATTAATTCATCTACTATATAAACCATATGACAAAACTGAGCACAAACAGGAACATTCAACTAAAGGATTTGACTTCAGTAAGTTGACAAGTACATGAATCGGCAGTGGCATAAACAAGGATATATATATATACATACATACCAACCTAATGAATTTGGCCGAGAAAGACAATGCACACCAAGTTATTAACTGCGACAAGTCTCAAAGCTAAAAGACAAGACATGGATAGACAAAAAAGAGACAGGCAAAGCAGATGAATAATACACAAACCATTAGAGAAAAGGCAGTAAACTACGCAGAATCACTAATGTTTTCTCTCCAGAATATATATTAAAAAAAGAACATCAAGAAGTTAGAAAAGCATGCTAGCAATTCGTCAAATTCAAATCAAACAGAACTTCTTCATCATTAGACATTTACTACTAATTATAAATACTACCAAGGTCTAATTACAGAAATAATAGCAACAATATACTTATAAGTCTAACCTACACAAACTCTTCAGCAATAAGGGAAAACCATGCGGAAAAAAAAATCAATAAGAGAAAACCAGTCAAACCATCAGGATACACTGCAGTCATTTGGAAACCAGAAGGATCTCGGGCTTCTTAGCTTTACTCGGCGTGTTAGCATTTGATACAACAGTTGCTGCAGCAGCTATTTTAGCTGCCTCACGGCCTCTCTTATCAAGCTGAATCAGACTCCGAGTCGCCAAAATAGCCTGTGGGGCCAAATCATGCGAAGCCCTTGCATACAGCCGTCTCACAGCCACAGAAGCAGCATCCTTCACATCCTCAGTATTCAAAGGACCCAACAAACAATGCCCCAAGATCCTAACCACGGGCTGCAACAGCTCCCACGGGAGCGGAATTCTTGCACCCTTTGGCCTTAATTCATCATACTCATCTTCAATTCCCAAATTCTCCATTGTTTCACAAACACCCTCCAAACTACCATTACTAACTTCAACAGAATTCTCTGAATTCCCATCAGTTTCATCAAAATCCGACACGCAGGCACAATCTTGACCGGCCCAATCAGCAGCAAACTTACAAAGATCCAATTTTGACCAAGTGGGCATGTGGGAAATCTGTTTATAGTAAGAATCTAAAGCGACCCCAACAATGCAAGCGCGTTTAGTTGACTTCACAGCAATTTGGTGCTCAAGAGGCTGCGACAAAACTCCTATCAAAGGACGTTGATTCTGGGCCCCACTCGATCTGGGGTTTGATTTTGCTGACGTGGGGTTTCTTGGAGTATGATACAAAGAAGGCTGAGATAGATCGGGGATTGAAATGAGTATTGGCTTTCCATTTCGCGCTTTGGTTTCAGCAGAATAAAGGGCAAGAAGAACAGCTTCAAAACCAGAAAGAGAAGTAGTACAAGTAGAAGAATGGATTCGTGAGAGATAAATGGAGGCTAAAAGGGGAATAAAGGAGAGGACTACGAGGCGGAGATCAGTATCGGAAGAAAGGAAAGTGTCGTAAAGCCAGTGACAAAGAGGGTCATCGCCGGAGCCGGAGGAAGGGGAAGAGAGGGAGGAAGAAATGGAAAAGTAGGCCGCCGGAGAGAGGAGGAGGGATCGTGCAGGGCGGTCCGAGTCGGCGAGGGAGGAGAGAGAATCGGCGGCGGAGGAGTCGGAGGGGAGGAGGAGGGAGGAGAGGAGGTGAATGCGAGAACGAGCTTTGGAGATGGATTCCCACCAAGAATGCATGGGGTTCGGATCATTATTGTTGTTGTTGTTGATCAGAGTGCCGCCGTTTTGGTGGTGGTGGTTGGAAGTGGAGGGGGTTTGAACGGTGGAGGAAGTGGAGGAAAAAGGAGAGTCGCCGGAGATTTGGGAATTTAGGGTGATATCCATATGGATTAGGAGGGTGGGTAGATCGGAGTTTTGGTGGCGTCTCCGATGAAGACGGACAAAGGAAGTCGTACAAAGTAGACTGCCGTCCTCAGTTCTTTTGGTTCCTTTTTTCCAACTATATTACTACTATTATTTTAGCCAAATTTCAGTATTTGAACTTGCTACCAAAAAGAAGGTTGAGCTCATTAACTGTCGAAATTATCTTCACACAACTTGTGGATTTGAAAATTCACCAAATGTTGAATAGCCTCAATTGTGTAGGCGAAAATTATGACAATCAGGGTTTAAATTTTTATAGAAACAAGGAATTGTAAACAAATTGTTTTAATCTGTTTAAAGTCTTGGTGGATAAAAATGTCATTATAATATACATTTATTATTTTTCTGGTGAGAAAATAACAACTATCCAGCAAAATAAGAGTTGGAAATAACGTTATAAAGATTTTTGAAATATGCTTCAGTATTTGTAATATTTGCAGAAGTGTCGAGTGTCAACCCACCAACTATAAATATATTTTAAATATAATTTCTATCATATATAAATAGTTTCTTTCGAACCAAAAAAAAAAAAAAGGATTTGAACACAATTAATTATAGCAAAACTATGAACAAAGTGGATCTGGCCATACAATAACCAAAATTATGAAAAAATCATTGAAATCAAATATTATAAATATTATGTTATAAATAGAATTGTATTTAAGATGAATGTCTATATTTTAAAGAGATCTTAGAGTTTATTACTTGGTGGTTAAGTCACTTTTTTCATATAAATAAAAGGGTCATATTCCATTGTAATTCATTCCAAAATTAATAAGAATTCTCTCTCTTTTCTTTGCAATATTCTTCTTTCTTCTTTAATTGTTTTATTACACGTTATTAGCACGAGACTCTACCGCCTCAAGAAGGTTGTTAGTTTTATAGATATGTATATAATAGAGTATGTATATAATAGAGTCTTGTCCCACATTGGTAGAAGTGTAGTATGTGCTTGTAGAATATAGTTATAAATAAGGACTTCTTGTATTGAATAAAAATATCAATAATATATTTTCTTTCTCCCGTGCTTTCTCATATGGTATTAGAGCTATCGTGAGAGTTTTATCGCTGTGCATATTCCAGCGACTCCGGGAAGAGGAATCAGTCACCGGAAGTCTTTTTCCGGCGACCTATTTCAAGGCTTTTTGTGTCTGCCTTGTTTCTGTCAGTGTTGTGCAAAATCCAACACTACCACAGGAGTCGTCAGTGTCCGGCGACCAAACCCCAGTGAAAAACTCTGGCAGCCACTGCTTCACGCGCTCCCACGCGCCACCAGAAGTTCACACGCGTGAGTTCACGCGCACTCACGCGCCGGCGCGTACGGCTAGTTCCGACCACTTTTTGAAAAAATTCCTTCAGAGCAGTTGGGTCGCCTAGTAATTCCGATCCTACCCCTGCTGTTTTCATTTTATTTCAACCACTTTGAGTTTTTCCGGCAGCTACAGTAATTTCCAGCAGCTACAGTAAAAAATCCAGCAGCTACAGTAAAATTCCAGTAGCTCCAGTAGTCTTTTTACTCTGTTTTCAGTGAGTTACAGCTTGATTCCTTCTCTTATTTGCAACAATGTCTTTCGGATATGATGCTTTTGGGCCTAGAAACATGAGTTTTGGAAGCTCTAGTGGTGCTATGATTACCTCGGAGCCCTTAATGGGAAGTTCAAACTATTTAGCTTGCGCTTCATCTGTCGAGTTGTGGTCTAAAAGGTCAAGGTGTTCATGATCATCTAATCAAACAATTCAGCGAAGGAGATGAAAAGGCGATAGCACTTTGGGCAAAGGTTGATGCTCAGTTATGTAGCATCTTGTGGCGATCTATTGATTCCAAGTTGATGCCCTTATTTCGTCCATTCCAGACATGTTATTTGGTTTAGGCAAAGGATCGTACCTTATACACTAATGACATATCTCGCTTCTATGATGTGATATCGCGGATGACAAACTTAAAGAAGCAGGAATTAGATATGTCTACTTACTTGGGTCAAGTACAGGCAGTCATGGAGAAATTTGAGAAGTTGATGCCAGTCTCTGCTAGTGTCGAGAAACAACAAAAGCAACGACAGAAGATGTTTCTAGTTCTTACTCTCACTGGACTTCCTAATGATCTTGATTCAGTACGCGATCAGATTTTGGCTAGTCCGACTGTCCCCACAGTTGATGAAGTATTCTCTAGATTACTTCGCCTTGCTGCAGCACCAAGTCACCCAGTGACCTCACCACAGATACTTGATTCCTCTGTTCTCACATCCCAGATAGTGGATGTTCTAGCGTCTCAAACTATGGAGAATAGACGAGGAAGAGGTCGTTTTGGAAGATCTAGACCCAAATGTTCTTATTGTCACAAACTTGGACACACTCGTGAAATATGCTATTCCTTACATGGTCGTCCATCCAAAAATGCTCACATTGCTCAGACCGAGACTACAGGTAACCAGGGAGTTTCGTTATCTAAAGAAGAATATAATGAGCTCCTCCAGTATCGCGCAAGTAAGCAAACATCTCCACAAGTAGCCTCAATTGCTCAGACTAATACTTCAGTTGTTGGTAATTCTTTTGCGTGTGTTTCTCAGTCTACTACTCTTGGGCCATGGGTCATGGACTCAGGCGCCTCTGATCACATTTCTGGTAATATGTCACCTTTATCAAATATTGTACATTCACAGTCTCTTCCCACTGTTACTTTAGCCAATGGCTGTCAAACTAAGGCCAAAGGAGTTGGACAAGCTCATCCCTTGCCTTCTATCACCCTAGATTCCGTTCTTTATGTTCCTGGCTGTCCTTTTAGTCTTGCATCTGTTAGTCGTTTAACTCGTGCACTCCATTGTGGTATATATTTTATTGACGATTCCTTTATCATGCAGGACCGCAGTACGGGACAGACGATTGGTACAGGACGTGAATCAGAAGGCCTTTACTACCTTAACTCACTCAGTCCTTCCACAACATGTCTAGTTACAGATCCTCCAGACTTAATCCACAAACGTTTAGGACATCCGAGTGTATCCAAACTTCAGAAGATGGTACCTAGTTTATCTAGTTTGTCTAAATTAGATTGTGAGTCATGTCAG
>MCJB01050829.1:16513-51291 GCA_002018475.1 Nicotiana obtusifolia | reverse complement strand
CTCCCCCCCGCCCATACTCCAAAGCAGGTGATGCAGGGACTTCAGACACCGAGGGTACTACCAGCCCAGCCGGTTGCAGTTGCTCAGGCCCAGGTGGGTCCCCCTATGACTAATGATGAGCAGCAAAGACTAGAGAGGTTTGGGAGGCTCCAGCCTCCAACATTCAGTGGGGCCGAGTCTGAGGATGCCCAGGACTTTTTTGACAGGTACCAGCAGATTCTTGGCAGGGTAGGTATTTTGGAGACCAGTAGGGTCTCATTCACTACTTTTCAGTTTACTAGGGCTCCCTTTAGATTGTGGGAGGCTTACGAGAGGCGTAGGCCAGTCGGTGCAGCACCACTTACATGGTGTAAGTTCTCCGTTCTCTTATTGGAGAGGTTTTTACCACAGTCACTCAGGGAGGAGTTGCGCAGATAGTTTGAGCAGCTACGTCAAGATGGCATGTCTGTGACTCAGTACGAATGAGATTTTTCGAGTTGGCCCGTCACACAGTTTGGTTGGTTCCCACGGATAGGGAGAGGATTAGGAGGTTCATTGATGGCCTCACATATCAGTTGTAGTTGCTTATGACTCGAGAGAGGGCATTTGGTGCTACCTTCGACGAGGTGGTTGATATTGCTCGGCAGATAGAGATGGTCCATAATCAGGAGCGCGAGGAGAGGGAGGCATAGAGACCTCGAGGTTCGAGCGGCTCCAGTGAAGTTCATTCTGGGGGACAGGCTTACCACAGCAGGGGTCGTCCTTATAGGCCTGCTCAGATGGCTCGTCCAGTTCGCCGTGGTGCATCATCCACCCATGGTTCATACAGTGCTTGCCAGAATCAGTCATCTCTCAATGCCCTTTTAGTTCAGAGTTTGTCCCGTGCTCCTTCAGTTCAAGGGTTATCTGCAGCGGGTGCTTCTAGCGAGTATTCTAGTTCTCGGGGTCCGTCTCAGTACTTGTTGCCATTTTCAGAGAGGGGTTGTTCTGAGTGTAGAGATTTGGGTCATATAAAGAGATATTGCCCCTACCTTTTGGGAGGTTCAGCTCAGCAAAGGAGTCAGACTACGACTTTAGCACCAGTTACTTTACCACCCGCCCAACCAGTTCGGGTGGGGCTCAGTCAGCTAGGGGTCGCCCAAGAGGGGGAGGCCGATCAGGTGGCGGTCAGGCCCGATTCTATGTTGTTCCTGCCAGGCCAAATGTTGTTGCTTCAGATGCAGTGATCATAGGTATTGTCTCAGTATGCCACAGGGATGCTTCAGTATTATTTGACCCTGGTTCCACTTATTCGTATGTATTATCGTATTTTTCTCATTATCTAGATATGCCCCGTGAGTCCTTAATTCTATCTATTTATGTATCTATGCCAGTGGGCGACACCATTGTTGTAGACTGTGTGTATCGCTCATGTGTAGTGACTATTGGGGGATTGGGGACTAGATTTGATCTCTTATTGCTTAGTATGGTTGATTTTGGCGTGATCTTGGGTATGGATTGGTTGTCTCCATGTCATGCTATTCTGGATTGTCAAGCTAAGACCGTGACGTTGGCGATGCTGGTGTTGCCAAGGATTGAGTGGAGAGGTTCTCTAGACTATGTTCCCAGTAGAGTGATTTCATATTTGAAGGCCCAGTGGATGGTTGGGAAGGGTTTTTTATCTTATTTGGCCTTTGTGAGGGATGTTGGTGCTGATACTCCTACTATTGATTCTGTTCCGGTGGTGCGAGAGTTTCCGGATGTGTTTCCTGCAGACCTGCCGGGCATGCCAACTGACAGGGATATTGACTTTGGTATTGACTTGGTATCGGGCACTCATTCTCTATATCGTATGACACCGGCTGAGTTGAAGAAATTGAAAGAGCAGCTTCTGGAACTGCTTGATAAAGGGTTTATTAGACCGAATGTGTCGCCTTGGGGTGCACCGGTCTTGTTTGTGAAGAAGAAGGACGGTATTATGCAGATGTGCATTGACTATAGGCAGTTGAACAAAGTAACAATCAAGAACAAGTATCCTTTGCCGCGTATTTGATGATCTATTTAACCAGCTACAGGGAGCAAGGATGTTCTCTAAGATTGATTTGAGGTCTGCGTATCACCAGTTGAAGATTCGGGACTTGAATATTCTAAAGACAACATTCAGGACCCCTTATGATCATTATGAGTTCCTTATGATGTCTTTTGGGCTGACCAACGCCCTAGCAGCATTCATCCATTCTAGTGTACTCTCGTAGCCAGGAGTAGCATGCCCAGCATTTGAGGATTGTCTTGCAAAAGTTTAGGGAGGAGAAGGTTTATGCCAAGTTCTCTAAGTGTGAGTTTTGTCTTAGTTCAGTGGCGTTATTGGGCAAGTGGTGTCCAGTGAGGGGATTCAGGTGGATCCAAAGAAGATAGAGGCGGTTCAGAGTTGGCTCACGTCCTCAACTACGAAGATTCGGAGCTTTTTCAGCTTGGATGGTTATTATCGTCTCTTCGTGGAGGGTTTCTCGCCTATTGCGTCGCCCTTGACCAAATTGACCCATAATGGTGCTATTTTTAAGTGATCGGATGAGTGTGAGGAGAGCTTTTAGAAGCACAAGACTGCCATGACCACAGCTCCAGTTCTAGTTTTGCCTTCAGCTTCGGGCCTTATATAGTGTATTGTGTTGCTTCTCGGACTGGTATTGGGTGTGTCTTGATGCAGGAGAAGAACTACCTTGTTCATGATTTAGAATTGGCTGCCATCATTCATGCATTGAAGATTTGGAGGCATTATCTCTACTGTGTGTCTTGTGAGGTATTTACGAATCACCGGAGTCTCCAAAACTTGTTCAAACAAAATGATCTAAATTTGAGATGGCAGAGATGGTTGGAGCTGCTAAAGGACTACGATATCACTATTCTGAATCATCCTGGGAAGGCCAATGTGGTTGCCGATGCCTTAAGTAGAAAAGCGGTTAGTATAGATAGCTTTGCATTCATCCCTGTTAGTGAGAGACAGCTTGCAGTTGATATTCAGGCCTTGGTCAACATGTTCGTGAGATTAGATGTTTCGGAGCCCAGTCGGGTTCTAGCTTGTGTGGTTTCTCGGTCTTCCTTATATGATCGCATCAGAGAGCGCTAGTATGATGATCCTTATTTGCTTGTCCTTAAGGACATGGTTCAGCATGGTGATGCCAGAGACCTTACGATTGTGGATGATGGGGTGTTGAGGATGCAGGATCGGATTTGTGTTCCTAATGTAGATAGGCTGCATGAGTTGATCCTTGAAGAGGCCCATAGTTTGCGGTATTCCATTCATCCAGGTGCCGCGAAGATGTATCAGGACTTGAGACAACATTATTGGTGGAGGAGAATGAAGGATATAATGGGATTTGTTGCTCGGTGCCTTAACTGTTAGCAGGTGAAGTATGAGCATCAGAGACCGGGTGGATTGCTTCAGAGGCTAGAGATTCCAGAGTGAAAATGGGAGCAAATAACCATGGATTTTGTATTTGGGCTTCCACGGACTTCGAGGAGGTTCCATGCTATTTGGGTGATTTTGGATCGACTGACCAAGTCCGCGCACTTTATTCCAGTTGGGAATACTTATTCTTCGAAGAGGTTGGCTGAGATTTACATCCGCGAGATTGTTCGTCTTCATGATATGCTCGTGTCCATCATTTTAGATTAGGGCAACGTAGTTTACATCAGAGTTTTGGAGAGCGGTACAGTGAGAGTTTGGCACCCAGGTTGAGTTGAGTACAGCATTTCACCCTCAGACGGACGGACAGTCCGAGTACACTACTCAGATATTGGAGGATATGCTACACGCTTGTGTCATTGACTTTAGGGGTTCTTGGGATCAGTTTCTGCCGCTCGCAGTGTTTACCTACAACAACAGCTTCCAGTCGAGCATTCATATGGCTTCGTACAAGGCTATATATAGAGACAATGTCAATCTCTGGTGGGTTGGTTCGAGCCGGGAGAGGCTAGGCTATTGGGTACTGACTTGGTTCAGGATGCTTTGGACAAGGTTAAATTGATTTAGGATCAGCTTCGCACGTTGCAGCCCAAATAGAAGAGTTACGCCGATAGGAAGGTTCAGGATGTTGCTTTCATGATTGGGCAGAAGGTACTTCTCAAGGTGTAACCCATGAAGGGTGTTATGAGGTTCAGCAAGAAGGGCAAGTTGAGCCCTTGGTATATTGGTCCGTTTGAGGTACATCAGAGGATTGGAGAGGTGGCTTACAAGCTTGCCTTGCCACCTAGTTTGTCAAGTGAGCATCCTGCGTTTCATGTTTCTCTGCTCCGAAAGTATGTCGGTGATCAGTCTCATGTTTGGATTTCAGCACGGTTTAGTTGGATGGTGATTTGACTTATGATGTGGAGCCGGTAGCCATTTTGGATCGGCAGATTCGAAAGTTAAGGTCAAAGGACATAGCTTCAGTGAAGGTGCGGTGGAGAGGTCAGCCAGTTGAGGAGGCTACTTGGGAGACCGAGCGGGAAATGCGGAGCAAATATCCACGCCTATTTGAGACTCCAAGTATGTTTCTAGACCCGTTCGAGGATGTAAGTTTGTTTAAGAAGGGAAGGATGTAACGACCCGGCCGGTCGTTTTCAGAGTTGTATCCCCGTTCCCCCATTTACTGCTAAATTTGTGCTTTATAACTGCCATGTGACTTGTCGGGGTAGTCAGTTCGGGTCTGGAGAGATTTCAGAATGAATTGAGAAACTTAGTGTCAAAGCTGGAAGCTTAAGTTGAAAATGTTGATCGAATGTTGACTTATATGTAAATGACACTGGAGTGGAGTTTGGATGGTTCTGTTAGCTCCGTTACGTGATTTTGGACTTAGGAGCATGTCCGGATTGTGATTTGGACGTCTATAGTTGAATTAAGCTTGAATGATTAAAGCTGGAAATTTAGAAGTTTGATCGAGAGTGGACTTTGTGGTTACGGACTCGTATTGGAGTTTCGAGAGTTAGAATAGGTCCGTGGTGTCATTTGTGACTTGTGTGCAAAATTTTGGGTCAATCGAACGTGATTTGAGAGATTTGGCGTTGTTTGTAGAAGTTTGGAATTTCCTTAGTTTAAATAGACTTGAATTGGGGTGTGATTCGTGTTTTTGATGTTGTTTGAGGTGAATTGAGGGCTCGACTAAGTTCGTATCGTGTTTTTGAACTTGTTGATATGTTCGGATGGTTAACGGATCAAATTTGGCTTAAGTATTATGCTAAGGTGCCGCAGATCTGGTGTTGTCGCACTTACGGTGGGATTGGCCGCAGGTGTGGAGCCGCAGAAGTGGCTAAGCTTGCACAGCTACGAAAACGAGGAAAGTCACTGGGGGTCGCAGGCGTGGAAAAGTTTTCGCAAATGCGGATGCGCATCTGTGCAAAGTCGACCGCAAAAGCTGATTTGGACGGGCAGCATGGGAGTCGCGGAAGGGGGAATGGTTCGCAAATGCGGTTCCGCAGGTGCGCTTGGTCGGCTATTAAGTTAGTTTTGCAAAAGTGAGTTTTGCTCCACAAAAGAGGGAGCGGTGGTGCGAGCCCAGGCTCCGCAGGTGCGAAAATGCCTGGGCAGTGTATTAAACCAGGGTTCCGAGATTTTCTTCATTCTTGAACATTTCAAGCTCGGGATTAGGCGATTTTGAGAGGAATTTTGAAGGGATTCTTGAGGTAAGTCACTTGTGGTTTTTAATTTGTTCAATAATTATGTTTCGCCATTTATTTTCCCACCAAGATTGTGTGGTTTTGATGTGTAAATTGGGAATTTGACACTAGGGATTTGGAGAGTTTAATTTGGAGATTTGAGTGACGTTTTGGTATCGGATTTTGGTAAATTTGGTATGGTTATACTCGTGGTTGAATAGGATTTCAGATTTTATGACTTGTATCGGATTTCGAGACGTGGGCCTGGGGGTCGGCTTTTAATCCAACTTTTGACTTTTGATTAATAACTTAGTATTTTCTTATAGAATTGATTCTTTTAACCCGTGTTGATTGTATTGAACTTTTTGTGACTAGATTCGAGGCATTTGGAGGCCGATTCATGAGGTAAAAACGTGTTTGAGTAGGGATTTGCATGGTTTGAGGTAAGTAACAATTCTAAATTTGGTTCTGAGGATATAAAATCCCGTAATATGTGTCATGTGATTGGTTTTGGAGGTGATGCACATGCTAGGTGACAGGCGTGTCGGCGTGCATTGTAGGAATTATGACTTAGTCACTTACATGGAACTGAATAGTTGGAAAAAATCTATTATTTTCCGTATATTTTCCATGTGTTATAGAAAATGAATTGCAAATCATGTTAGAAATTATGTTTAGACTATGTGTTGGCATGTAGGGACCAACAGAGGTCGTGTACATGTTGAATTATCTGCTAAGTTGCTGTTTTGTACTCAGTCACAATTTTACTTGCATATTACATCTCAGTCCGTATTGTTCATTATTGATACAACATATCATTACTATTTGGGCAGATTATCATGATTTATGAGAGCCCGAGAGACCAGAGAGGTTGATGACTGAGTGAGGCTGAGGGCCCGATTTTTGTGAGGATATTATGGGATCGGGCTGCACGCCGCATCATGTTTTACTGATTTGTGCCATGATTGGCTTGTAATAGTGCTTTTATTGAAGGAGCCCCTCTGGAGTCTGCACACTCACAATGAGCGCAGTGGATTTATATTGAGGGATGGGTATTCCCTAGGTATGGATCTTGCCCGAATCATTTATATTTAGGGATGGATTTTCCATGGGCTAGATTGGCCCTACATAATAATGAGTGACTGATTGTCAGTCGATATATATATATATATATATTTGGGATGGATCTTTCCGGGCTGGATTGGCCATATACATTATTAAGTGATTGAGTATTCTAAAAGTGTGAGTGCGCGAAGCTTCTAGTGTGGTGCATTACATACAACATGTACATTGGCATGTAGATATAAAGAGGTCGTATTCCTCAAATCATTCAGAATTGACCTATCTTACTTGCACTAAGTTTAACTTTTGAACTTTAAAGCATGCCTATTTTGCTGTGTTGAAAGTTTTGTAATTGAATTATATGCCTGAAGCTCATCATTTTTTTCAGTCCATTATTTTGTCTTGTTACTTACTGAGTTGGTTGTACTCACGCTACACACATCACTTCTTGTGCAGACTAGGTTCTTCTGGTCACGGTAGACACTTATTTCCTTGCACAGCTTGATCGCTAGAGATTCCAAGGTAGCTGCCCGGCGTTTGCAGGCCTTAGTATGTGTGAGGTGTCGGCTTGCCTAGTACTATGATAGGCGCCATCACGACAAGTCGAGTTTTGGATCGTGTCATACCCCTAGTTAATATAATTATTATGTGCTACTAGTTGTGGGTGCTACGTACGTACGAGGTGATGAGAGTTCGTACATAGCTAAAGTATGTTCGGGTAGACTTAAGACTTTATGATGTAACATGTGAATTACTTGAACTCACTCAGCTGGCTTAACTAATTGAATTTATAATTGAAATTTATTTTGGATATATATATATATATATATATATATATATGTTAGGCCGAGCCTTATCACCTTGAGTTGTTTGTAAGTTATTTGAGAAACTGTAAAAGTTATATTTACTTTGTGCTCATGTATTGTATTGTAAGCACGTGTTTCGTAATTCGATAAGTTCCTTCCTTTCTTGTGGAGCAGGCCGAACGACTCGGCAGTATAATAGATGCATATATGATTCGTGTCGTTCGACCCTCGGCAGTGTACACATTATTCTGGATTGGGCCGAACGACCTCGGCATAATCGTGCTTTATCGCTGGTAGTAGAATATTCACAAGATTATCCTTCCACTGATGCTTGGCATTTCATGTGGTATTCCTTATCCATTTGATACTGGCACTTGATACATCTAAGTTGTTGAGGCAGAATACAAGATTGAGAAATTCATACCTTTAAAAGAAATTTTTGGAAGATTATGTAACTTACAGATTTATCCCATTATTGTTGTGTGCTTCATATCTGCTTATGATTTATTATATTAGTTTATTGGAACTCTAGTAAGTGTCGATGTCGAACCCTCGTCATTACTTCTTCGGGGTTAGTCTAGATACTTACTGGGTACGCGTAGATTTATTTACTCATGTTGTACTTCTGCACTAAATGTCCAGGATCCGACATGTTCATCTAGTTGTCGTCTTGGCGCGTAGGCGCAGCTGCTGAGGAGACTTTATGGGGAGCTGCATTCCAGGCTACGCATCGCAGCCCACAGAGTCTTCATTGTACTATTTACTTTATCTTGTCTTATTTACATTCTGGACAGATGTTGTATTATTATTGTTTTCCTTAGTAATTGCTAATGCACTTGTGACACTTGGTTTTGGGATATGCTAGTTGTTGCTTACGGATTTATATATCATTATTGCCTTTCATTTCTTCTATAAGCTACTACTTATGTACGTTCACGTGGATTTAAAAGTGTAAATTTACTTTCTTAATAAAATTTATGATTTTGAAAGTAATAAAAGGAACAATTAATGTGATAGTTCACAATTGGCTTGCCTAACGGCGACGTTGGGCGCCATGACAGCTTGGTATCAGAGTGTTAGGTTCACTTAGGTCTCACGAGTCATGAGCAAGTCTAGTAAGGTCTTGCGAATCAGTACGGAGACGTCCATACTTATCTTTGAGAGGCTACAGGGCTGTAAGGAGCACTTCCCCTCTTGATTCCTCTTCGTGCTGTTTGATTCCATTGGAGTTTGTGCCTTCATTTCTTTACTACTCAATCTTATGCAATGAGGAGCGCTTGTGAAATTGTGCCTGAGAAGCAATGGTTAGAGATGGCAGTGTGTAGTGGTTTCAGAATTGAATCGATGTTTATAATATTGATGACTCGAGAAAGATGATCTTCAAAGAAGCTTAGAGTTGGTAGCAATTTATTAGTTCAGGTGCTATAGAGGTGGATTTTGATTTGAGGCAACATTTGGGTAGCGAAGGATGAGGAAGGACATGGTGGGAGGTGTCTTGCGGTGGTTGAATTGCTAGTAGGTCAAAAGCAGAGATCAAGAAATCGCTTAAGGAGATGGTTTAAAGTGGGAGAGTAGCAGAGTAGCATATGGATTATGTGGTAGGATAGCCACATGCCTTGAGAAAGTTTAGAGCGATTTGGGAATCATGGTGGAAAGTGACTAGGCGTACGGATTTTATTTGGGATGGTGGCTACTGTACTAAGGATGATTGAATATGGTAGAGAGAAGTTTTCTTGAAATGAAGAGGGGTGTGAAAACTTGATTATCGTTTTTGGGATGCAACGTGACTTCGAGTTTGGAATGTATTGTAGGACCTTCAGTTGATGTCAATGGGGAATGAACAAAATTTTACAGCCAGTGGACGCGCATGGTACCCAGTGCAGTGTTGTTGGAAGATGTCAGTATGGAATTCCACAGGTAGGCTATCTCCTGTGGGCAGACTAGCGGTTGCGTGATTTTGATGAAGTTTATACGAAGAGTTCTACGTACTACTTGGCATAGGGTCGAATATGTGATTGTGGCTGATAATTCAAAATGTTCATGAAAAGTATAACAAGAGATTTCGAGAAATTTGGCGAGCTAAAGGTGCGAGATCATGGTGATTGACAAGGAAGAATCTTTGTGAGTTCTACATTATGTGATGGTAGCTTAAAGCTAAGTGGGGGAGCCCACTATCTACGATTAGATCGCGTGGTTGTCTGCTTGTGCGGTTTCTGGTTATCGGTGCATTGGTGGATTATTTATGACTAAGAAAAGAGAACACCAGGGATAATCGAGCAAATAACTTGATGAATGTGTGCTATATTTTGCCTTATCGACTCAGGTGCGGGTTTTGAGAAGAATAAGAGTTTATGCTTCTTGCGAATGTGATGTACAAGGAAAATAATTAATTCAGTAGCTTCCTTGGGAGTGTTCATGTGCTAACAGAGCGATGGAGCTTGATTATATTCGGGACTAGGTCAGAGTGGGTGAATCTCAATAGTGGTTCTAATGGGTTCAAGGATGTAAGCATGACGTCTAAGGATTTTAGGTTCGTTGTGTGGCTGAAGATCAGGATTTTGTATCAGAGTGTGAAGAATACTTGGGGAATATTCTATGTTATCGTCGGGTCTACAGGGCAGTGTTGGAGAAATTGGAGAAACAATTTTGGATTAGCAGAAGGTCTTCCAGAATAGGTGTACCAGTTGGAGATGCTATTGTGCGCGTGAGGAGGGTATGAGATGGTTCGTGGGTACTGAGACGATGTGGTCTCATGATTCGGGTCGCTCGGGATGAGTGCTGATTGAGTTAGTTATGTTTTTCAATGGAGCTATTATTATTTCTAAAGCAAGTCAAGAGTAAATTGGAAGAAGTTGGATTGGTTAGTAATGGTTTGAATTAGCATAATTGTGGCAATGATCAGTTCCGTTAGCATGTTAAGTTATACAGGTGGTTTGTGGTTGTACGTGCGGGCTTGGCGGCCACTATTACTTGATTATTTGAGAGGCATTTGATTCCAATGGCCTTGTTATGTGTAAATGGATCTCGAAAGAATTATGGAGATTTAGACCACAACTTGAGGTTTGTATTTTCTGCGGTTATGGGAATTCAGTTGTGTGTTGCAATGGTTCTTCTGAAATGAGTTAAGTGAAAGGGTTCTAGCCAATGAAGTGCTTATTCTACTAGTAGTACAGGGGTTATGATGAGTTCTTGTACTCTAGCATAGCGGCATGATAGGTGTAGTGAGCGGCATGGGAATTAAAAGTGGGTCTTCAAGGTTGTAGTTCGGTGTTGACAAGAATGTCACGAGCTCGGATGAGCAGGGAAGAATTCAGATGTTCGGATTAAGCTGGTATTTTCTTTAGTGTCACTTGAGAACGATGTCCTGTGTAAGAGGCTTTATGTATTGATTTACGGATTCTTAATTTGCTTTGCACAATTAGTACGGTTGGTGGCACGGATGTGCAGACTTGGCTACATGGTGCGGAAGGTCGTGGGAGCATATCCCATAGGGAGATTTGTATAAGTGTTACATGTTAGTCACTTAATTGTTAAGGATTGAAACCAAGTATGGAGATTCTGGTACTATCGCTAAAGTGAGAGTTTATGCCTGAAAGGCGCTATAGTCATTTGGTTATGGACTATGGGAGTTTGTTCCGGGTTGGACGCTTGCTCGTGTGTCTCATGAATAGGGCCATTGTGGATCCTTGAAAGGTTGTTGGCCCAGTATGGTATGATCAGATTTAGTTTGAGGTCCGTTGGTGGGCCTAATAAGAATGTGTGCTCTACTTCAGGTCGGATGTATTCATTTGTCATAGTTGGTTACAGAGGAGTCTTCAGGCATTGGATGTTATTCCCATCATCAGCTATTCCATGTAATACTCTATTGTGCCAGGTAGGTTGTGTGACGGCTTTGCTATTCGCACATGTGTTGTGATCTCGTGTAGTTTGTGGTGTTATATAAGCAGGATGGCTCTCGAGATGCAGGTCATGTATTGCACCTTAGTTGTGCTTGGGTTTTTGTAGCGTATGGCGCTATCCATCTCCCCCAGGGATGCTATTATGCACTTGGCGTGCTTGTGGTCGATATTCAAGCATTCGTAAGTATTAGCATTACGACTTGATGGGTGTTTGCTTATTGATTATTGTGTGGATCAGGTGGCACGCCACCATAGGTATATTGTTGGATCGGGTGGCACGCCGCCACAGATATGTTGTGCGGACCGAATTGCACGACGCAACAATGTCTTGTTTGGATCCGGTTGCACGTCGCAACAGTGTCATAGTTGGATCGGGTTGCACGTCGCAACAGTGTCATAGTTGGATCGGGTTGCACGCCGCAACAGTGAGATTTTATGCACGGTTCCTTTACTTATTTGTGTGCCTTGTTTCTTATCTCTGAGATGGAACCATAACATCGGCTTGGCCGTTTCATTTGTTATGCGAGCTGGTTAGTTCCTCGCCAGAGTTCGTTTTTCATTATGAGTCATATTAGGGTTGTAGCTTGTTGGCACATTAATGGCGTCATATAAGATTTTAGATGGTGTTTGAGGTGGCTTATTGCCCGAGCAGCCTGTATTGGTGAGACGAGGTTATTGGACCTGAGATTAGTGCGATCAGAGTTAAGTAGGGTATATTAAAGATAAAATATCGTTATTCAGCTTAGAATGAGGTAATGGTGATTGTCAGGTGAAAAGACCCCATGATTTATGTTTTGGTAGGTGATTATGCATTTCTAAACATCTCTTTCGTCATGGCAGTATTGCAAGAGTTGGGACAGGGCTTACCTGTGTTATGAGGCGTATTGTGGGCATCAGATTTGTGAAATTGCAACTATTGTGGTTGGAGGATGTTATTATGGGCATGTGAATCAAACGGTGCATGGTATAAAATTCAGCAAAGGTGTATGATCATATTTTAGTACATTGTGTAGTGATTGATACGGTGTTTGTATGTTAGAATCAGGTCTTGTAGAAGAATTCGAAGGTTGGAATTTGGTTCTAAGGCTTATTGACTAAATAAAAGGGAGGATCGAGCTAATGTGCTCAACTGGGTTATGGTGGCACGAGTAGGTGCACAAGGTGTTGAAAAGTGATTTTCGGGCAACTCCGGAGCAGTTCTTAGCACGTTCGAGGACCAACGTATGTTTAAGTGGGAAGAATATAATGACCTGACCGGTCGTTTTGAGCTCTAGCGCGTCTTTTCGCAGTATGAGGCCTTGAATAGCTTCACTTCATGTATTTTGACTTGAACGCATAGTCGAAATTGAATTTCGGGAAGTTCAGAGTTGATTTGGATGGAAAATTCTCATTTCGGAAGCTTTAAGTTGGAAGAGCTAACTAAGGTTTGACTTTTGAGTAAACGACCTCGAAATCGAGATTTGAAGGTTCCAATAGGTTCGTATGATTATTTCGGACTTGGGAGTATATTCAGGTAGCCGGGAGAATCTCGGCGCTTGTTATGAAAGGTTGGCATTTTTAAAGCTCAAGGATTTCTTAAGTTTGATTTGAAGTTAGTTTTGATGTTGTAAATGTTCGTTTGGGATTCCGTGCCTTGGAATAGATTCATATCGTGATTTATGACTTGTAGGCAAAAGTTTGGCGTCATTACGGAATGATTTGATATGGTTCAGACGCGTTCGTCGAAGTCTGGAAGTTTGAGAGTTTAAAGAAGGTTTCGATCATCGATTCAAAGTTTTGATGTTGTTTGGTGTGATTTGAGGCTTTGAGTAAATTTGTATAAGGTATTGGGACTTGTTGGTGTTATTTGATGGGGACCCGGGGGACTCGGGTATGTCTCGGGATGGTTTCAGACCAAGTTTGGATGATTTGTTGCTGTTGGTGTGCTAGTGTGTTTCGCGATTGCGAAGATTGTCCCGCGATCGCGAAGAAGGAAATTGGAAAGGGAAGTTGATTGCCCTACGTGAACACCAAGATGAGTCTGCAAACGCGTAGGTTGACCTAGTAGTGATTCGCGAACGCAAAAGCCCAACCGCGATCGCGTTGAGGGAAGTTGCTGGGCAGACTTGTTTTATTGCGGGTTTTGGTTCATTTCTTCTACTTCTCACATGGCTTGGGCAATTTTTGGAGCTCTTCAAGGGAAGATTTTCATCATCTATTGCAAGGTAAGTAATTCCTATACAATGTTAGTGAAATACATAAATTATATGTGGATTTAAACTGAAATTTGTAAAAATTATGGGATTTTGAAAGAAACCTAGAAATTGGTATTTTTAGATTATGACCACGAAATTGGACATGGAATTGGGAATAAATCATATATTTGAGTTCGTAATGTTATGGGTGGAGTTTATCTTCAAACATTTTCAGAATCCGGGCACGTGGGCCCGAAGGTTGATTTTGTTGACTTTTCGGGCGGAGTTGAGCATTATTATAAATTGATAAATTATTTGTACTGAAGTATATTTTGATTGATTTACATCTTGTTTGACTAGTTTCGGATCGATGGGCATTGGTTTGAGAGTTAGAGAGGCATTGGAGCGGGTCGTGGAACTTTAGAGCTAGGTAAGTCTCTTGTCACCTTGTGAGGGAAAAACTACACCTAGGTGATATAATTGTTATGTGCTACTAGTTAAGGGTGCTGCGTACATACGAGGTGATGAGAGTCCATACGTAGCTAAAGCATCTTTATGTCCGGGTAGACTTAGGACTTTATCCTTTATCATGCAATATGTGAATTACTTGAACTCAATCTGCTGGCTTAATTAATTGAATTTATAATTGAAATTGATTGGACAATATATACATACATACATACATATATACATACATATATATATATATATGTGTGTGTGTGTGTGTGTGTGTGTGTGTACAGACTTATCACATTGAGTTGTTGGAACGTTATTTGAGAAACGGTAAATGTTATATTCACTTTGTGCTCATGTACTGTATTGTAAGCAGGTATCTCATAATTCGATAAGTTCCTTCCACTCTTGCAGAGCGGGCCGAATGCCTCAGCAGTATAATATATGCATCTATGGTCGTGCCGCTCAACCCTCGGCAGTTTACACATTATTCTTGATCGAACAGAACGACCTCGGCATAACTGGCAGTCGAATATTTACGAGATTATCCTCCCACTGATGCCTGGCCTTGCATGTGCTATTCCTTATCCATTTGATGCTGGCACTTGATACATCTGAGCTATTGAGGTAGAATACAAGACTGAGAAATTCATACTTTTAAAAGAAATTTTTGGAAGATTATGAAACTTACAGATTTACCCCATTATGTGTTCTTCATATTTGCTTATAATTTATTATATCCCTTTATTGGACCTGTTGTAATTGTCAATGTTGACACCTCGTGTCACGACCCAAATTTCACTATAGACCGTGATGGCGCCCAACGTCGCCGTTAAGCAAGCCAACGGTGAACTACCAACTTAATTATGAACATTATTATTTTCGAAATTGGAATTATATTAGATAAAGAAATCAACGCCATTAAAATCATGGAAACTTAAAATTTTAATAGAATAGATAATAAAAGTGTGTAAATGCTAAGCAAAATCACAAACAGCTTCTAGGACATCCCAAAACTCGGTGTCACAAGTGCATGAGCATTTACTAAAAAATACAATAATAATACAATATCTGTCTAGAATGTAAATGAGACAGGATAAAATAAATAGTATGATGAAGACTCTATGGACTGCGATGCGTATCCTGGAATGCAGCTCACCTAAAGTCTCCTCAATAGTTGCGCCTACGCGCCAAGATGATCACCAAATGAACCTGTCAGATCCTGCACATTTAGTGCAGAAGTGCAGCGTGAGTACGTAAATTAACGCGTACCCAATAAGTATCTAGCTTAACCTCGGAGAAGTAGTGACGAGGGATCGACATCAACACTTATTAGTGGTCCAATAAATCAATATAGTGAATCATAAACAGATAAGAAGCACAACCATAGTAGTGAGGTAAATCTGTAACTAACACAATCTTCCAAAATTCCTTCTAACGATATCAATTTCTCGATCTCGTATTCTATCTCAATAGTTCAATAATATCAAGTGCCAATATCAAACGGATAAGGAACTACCATATAAGGTGTCGGGCATCAGTAGAAGGATAATATCGTGAACATTCTGACTGCTAGCGATATAACGCACGATTATACCGAGGTCGTACGGCCCTATCCCAGAAGGGATATGATACTACCAAGGCAAACGGCCCGATCCCATCATGATGTGTACACTGCCGAGGGTAGAGCAACACAAACCATAAATGCATCTATTATACTGCCGAGGCGAATGGCCCACTCCCATAAGAGTGTGGTACATGATCCTACCGAGGCGTTCGGCCTGCTCCGCAAGAAAGGAATGGAATTGTCGAGTTACAAGGTACGTGCTTGCGATACAGCATATGAACATAAGTGAGAATAACCTTTACCCAGTCTCAAAAAACTTCCTAACAACTCAAGGTGATAAGGCTCGGCCTAGTTTATATGTAATTTCTAAATCAAGTTCAAAATTAATCTCAATAATTTAAGCAAGCAAAATGAGTTCAAATAATTCAAATATTACATGATAAAGTCATAAGTCTACCCAAACATAAACATGCTTTAACCACGTACTGACTCTCGTCACCTCGTGCGTACGCAACACCTACAACAAGTAGCACATAGCAATTACATCACCTAGGGGGTAGATTCCCCCTCACAAGGTTAGACAAGAGACTTACCTCGCTTCGAAGTTCCATAACCGGTTCCAACGCCTCTTTAACTTCTCAATTCAAAGCCAAAAACCAAAATCGGCCAAACAAGGTGCAAATGAATCAAAACATACTCCAATGCGAATAATTTAACAATTTATAAAATTTTCAACTTCGCTCAAAAAGTCAACCAAAAGTCAATGGCGGGCCCACTTCTCGAAACCAGACGAAACTCATAAAATCCGACAACCCATTCAACCACGAGTCCAACCATAGCAAAATTAGTCAAATCCGATCGCAACTCGACCTTCAAATCCTCAAATTAAAGCCTATGAAGTTTCTACAATTTTTCCTAAATTTCCATCTCAAAACACTAATTAAATGATGAAAGCAATGATATTTTCATGTATATTAACAAATCTGAGTTAGGATCACTTACCCCGATGAATTTTTTGAAAAACCCACAAAAGGCTGCCTCAATCCGAGCTCCCAAAGTCCAAATGTGAAATAATGCTCTAAACCTCGTTTATAAAGTACAAAATCTGATCTCTCATAGTGTTGACCGTACATTTTTTGTGTGGTCCACACTTCCAGGTTCTGCGGCCGCGATCCAAATTGGGCGGCCGCACTTCAGCAGCATCTGCACTACCAAAATTTAGTAAATTGACCATAACTTTCGCTATAAATGTCCAAATAATAAATGGTTTAAATTTCTGAAAACTAGACTCAACGAGCTACAACTTTTATTTTTGGATCATCTACAACTTCCTTATAGATTAAAAGATATAATCTTGCGAAGTCAGACCATCAAACCTGCGAATTTCCCCCATTACGGTCCGCATATTTTCCACTGCCCCCTCACTCTGAGAGTTTGCGGCCGCTCATTAGGCTTTGCCTCAGCACTCCAAAATGTTCCTTCCGCACTTCACTCGATCCAAAACATCATCAAAATGCCGAAATGCCCAAACTTGTTCAAAACTCACCCGAAACACACCCGAGGCACCGGGACTCCATCCAAACATACCAACAAGTCCTAAATCATGATACGAACTTACTCGAAGCCTCAAATCATAACAACTTCGAAATAACAAATCGCACCTCAAATCAAATTTATTGAACTTATGAACTTCCGAATTTGTAAACTAATGTTGATTCATACTAAACAAGCTCCGATTGACTTCAAATGTTGCACACAAGTCATAAATGTTATAACATAGCTATTTAAATATCCGGAGTTCGATCTCGATATCATCAAGGTCAACTCTCGATGAAACCTATGAACATTTTAAACCTTCAAATTTCTAACTTTTGCCAATTGGTGCCGAAACCTTCTAGAAATATCCAATAAAATTCCGAGCATACGCTCATGTCCAAAATCACCATCCAGACCTAATGGAACCATCAAAACTCTGATCCAATGTCGTTTACTCAAAAGTCAAAGCTTAGTCAACTCTTCCAACTTAAAACTTATAAATTGAGAATTTTCCATCTGAACCAACTCCGAACTTCCCAAAATTCAATTTCAGCTACGTGTACAAGTCATAATACATGAAGTGAAGCAACCTAAGGCCTCAAACTACCGAATGACACGCTAGTGCTCAAAACGACTGATCGGGTCGTTACATTCTCCCCCACTTAAACATACGTTCGTCCTCGAACGTGCCAAGAACTGCTCCTAAGTTGCCAAAAATTACTGTTTAACACCTTGTGCATCTACCCGTGCCACCCAACCCATGTGAGCATATTAGCTCAAGCCAGACTGAAGATCCTTCCTTTTTCTTAGCCAACAAGCCTTAGAACTAGGTTCCAACATCCGAAATTCTCCACGAGACCCGATTATAACATATGAACACCGCATCAATCACTATATATTGTACCAAAACATGATCATGCACCTTTGCTGAAATCACACCATGCACCTCCGACCATAATAGTTACAATTTCACGAATTTGATGCCCGTAATACGCCTCATATCACATGTAAGTCTTGTTCCAACTCTCACAATACTGCCACGATGAAATAGATGTGTAGAAACTCATAACCACCTGCCAAAACAATAAATCATGGGGTCACTTCATCTAAAAAGAACCATTACTTCATTCTGAACTGAATAACGATATTTTCTCTTTAATATACCTTACTTAAATCCGATCGCGTCGATCTTAGGTCCAACAACCTCGTATCACCCAGTACAAGCTACTCAGGCAATAAGCCACCTCAAACATCATCTAAAATCTCATACAGCGCCAACAAGCTACATCTCGAATATCACTCATAAGGAAGAACGAACTCCGATAAAGAACTACCTAGTCAGCGTAATGAATAAAATGGCCAAACGATGTTATTGTCCTATCTTAGAGATGAGAAACAAGGCACACAAATAAGTCTAAGGAACCATACTTAAAATATCACTGTTGCGGCTTGCAACTCGATCCAACTATAACACCGTTGCGGCATGCAACTCGATCCAAACAAGACACTGTTGCGGCGTGCAACCCGGTCCAAACATGACACTGTTGCGGCGTGCAACCCGATCCGAATGTGAGATTGCTGCGGCACACAACCCGATCCAAACACATACCTGTGGCGGCGTGCCACCCGATCAACACATCACAATCAATAAGGAAACAGCCATCAAGCCATGATGCTTATACTTAAAAATGGCCGATTATCGACCACAAGCACGCCAAGAGCATAATACAACCCTAAGGAGACGGATAGCCACATACACTACAAAACCCAAGTATGACTAAGGTGCAATAAACGACATGCATCTCAAGAGCCATCCTGCTCATATAACACCACAAGCTACATGGGATCACAACATATGTGCGAATAATCAAGCCGTCTCACAACCCACCTGGCATAATAGAGTATTACATGGAATAGCTGACAACAGGAATAACATCAAATGTCCGAAGAATCCTCGGTAAGCAGTGCTATGCCGAACGAACACATCCGACCTAACGTAGAGCACACATTCACATTAGACCAACCAACGAACCTCAAGCCGATTCTAATCATACCATACTGGGCTAACAACCCTTCAAGGATCCATAATGACCCTATCCATGACACACACGAGCAACCATCCTATCTGGAACAAACTCCCCAGTCCACAACCAAAGGAATAGAGCGCCTTCCAGGCATAAACTCTCACATTAGCATAGTACCATAATCTCCATACTTGGTTTCAATCTTTATAAATCAAGTGACTAACATGTCACACTTATACAATTTTCCTGTGGGATATGCTCCCACGACCTTCCGCACCAGGTAGCAAAGTTTACACCTCCCCACCACTAACCGTACTAATCCTGTAAAGCAGACCAAGAATCTGCAATTCAATACACAATGCTTCCTACACATGACACCTTTCTCAGGCGACACTAAGATAATGGCGGCTTACTTGAATTTGTGAATCCTTTCCCCCGCTCCTCCGAGCTCGGGACATTCCTAATAAAACTAAAGCATAACCTTGATCCTCAACTTCCAATTTTCATATCGCTTATTGCATTGTCATGCCGCTACGCGACAGTACAAGAACTTCATCATGACCCCTAAACCCCCAATAGAACAAACACTTCATTGGCTAGAAATGTTTCACTCAACTCATTTCAGAAGAACCATTGCAACACGCACCTGAATTCCCATAATCGCATAAAATACAAACCTCAAGTCATGGTCTTAACTGCCATAACTCTTCTGGAATCCACTTACACAACAAGACCATTTGAATCAAATACCTCCCAAATCAATCAAATTATGGTGGCTGTCAAGCCCCCACGTACAACCACAAACCACATGTATAACTTAACACGCCGAAGTAACTGATCATTCCCACAATCATGCTGATTCAACCATTACTAACCAAACTAACTTCCTCCAATTTAATCTTTACTTTCCCTAGAAATAATAATAGCTCCAATAAAAAATATACGAAACTCAACAACACTCATCCCGAGTGACCCAATTCACGAGAGCACATCATCTCGATATCCATGAACCATCTCATACCCTCCTCAAGCGCACAATAGCATCTCCAACTGGTACACCCATTCTGAAAGACCTTCCGCGAATCCGAAACTGTTTCTCCCATTCCTCCAATACCACCCTGTAGACCCGATGATAACATACGAAATTCCCCCAAATATTATTTGCACTCTGCTGAAAAATCCCGGTCTTCAACCACACAACGAACCCAAAATCCTTAGGCACTGCATTTTAATTCTTGAATCCACTAGGACCATTCTTTAGAGTCACCCATTCTGACCTGGTCCCAAATATAACCAAACTCCAACGTCTGCTAGCACATGAGCACCCCCTCAGAGAAGCATCCGGCTGAATTCTTTTCCTTGTACATTACATCCACAAGAAGCATAAACTCTGAGTCTTCCCAAAACTTGCACATAAACCGATAAGGCGAAATATAGTACATATTCATCAAGTTCTTTACTCGAATTACCCCTGATTTTTTCTCTTCTCAACCATAATTAGTCCACTAATGCATCGATAACGATAGACCGCACAAGCCAACAACCACGCGATCCAATCGTAGACGGTGGGCTCCCCCACTTAGCTTTAAGCTTTAAGCAATAAATCTAGAATTCACAAAGATTCCCCCTTCACAATTACCATACTCTCGCACCGTTAACCCGCCATATTTCTCGTAGTCCCTTGTTAAACTTTTCATGAACATTTTGAATTATCAGCAACAATCGCATATTCGACCTTCTGTCAGGTAGTAAGTAGAACTCTTCGTAGGAACTTCATCAAAATCAAGCAACCTCTAACCTTCTCATAGAAAATAACCCACCTGTAGAATTCCATATCGAAATCTTCCAACGATGCTGCACTAGGTACAACTACCACAAAATCAGTAAACCCTCCTGAGCCCATGCTTTTCCACCAGCTATACAAGTATGTTCACTCCCCGTTGACATCAGTTGAAAGTCTGATAATACATCCAAACTCAAAGTCAAATTGCATCCAAAAACAATATTCAAGTTTTCACACCCCTCTTCATTTCAAGCAAAACTCATCTCTGCCATATTCCTTAGTACAGTGGCCACCAACCCAAATAAAATTTGTAGACCTAGTCACTGTCCACCGTGATTCCCAAATTGCTCTAAACATTTTTCAAGGCAGGTGACTATCCTACCACAAAATCCATATGCTACTTTGCCACTCCCACTTCGATTAAACCATCTTCTTTAAGCAACTCCCCGACCTCTACTTTTCATACTTGACCTACTAGCAATTCAGCAACCACGAGACACCTCCCGTCATGTCCTTCCTCATTATGCGCTTCCCAAATGGTGTATCAATCAAAATTCATCTTTGTAGCACCTGAACTAATAAATTGCTACCAACAGTAAGCCTCTTCGAAGATCATCTCTCTCGACTCATTAGCATTCGAAACACTAATTCGATTCTAAAACCGCTACACACTGCCATCTCTAACAACCGCTTCTTAGAAACTATTTCACCACACCCTGCCCCAAGTCAAATCAAAGAAGACTCGGCGAACCTTAATGCGTTCAAACAAGGATGACGACCACATCACAAATGAGAATTCCACCACGCTTGAACATATCAAGTATCGCTACTCGTCAACCAAAGCCTGAACATCCATAGTCTGATTGCCCCTCCTTCGCATGAATTAAATGTCGAACCTCTAAACCATGCACTGAAAAATTCTCCTTTCGAGTCATTCATTTCTGCGGCACATAAATAAGCACTGACCATTTACACCAACACCGTGCGATACCCACTCATGAACATCATAATGCACCATGCATAACTGTGAAACCGTAGGCGACACTAACATTACGCTGAAAATGACATAACATCCCTCCACGAGGCGATGATAATAGCACAATCAAATATGTAGGGAGAAACATCCTGCACCACATCTACAGTACCATTAAAACTCCTCGATGCCCAATTGATAACAAGCGCTCCACGTCGCATAAGATTGAGTAGGAAAGAAATGAAGGCATAAGCTTCAAGAGAATCAAATCGCACGAAGAGGAAGCAAGAAGGGAAGTGCTCCTAACAGCCCTGTATCCTCTCGAAGATAAGTGCAGATGTCTCCGTAATGATCCGCCAGACTCTACTAGACTTGCTCATGACTTGTGAGAACCAAATGAACCTAGAGCTCTGATACCAAGTTGTCACGATCCAAAACTCACTATAGGTCAAGATGGCGCCCGACGTTACTGTTAGGCAAGCCAACGGTGAACTACCAACTTAATTATGAACTTTATTATTTTTGAAATTGTGAATTCTTTTAGATAAAGAAATCAACTCATCAAAATTATTGAAACATAAAATTTTAACAGAATAGATAATAAAATTGTGTAAACGCTAAGCAAAATCGCAAACAACTTCTAGAACATCCCAAAACCCGGTGTCACAAGTGCATGGGCATTTACTGAGGAGTACAACAATAATAAAACATTCGTCTAAAATGTAAATAAGACAGGATAAAATAAGTAGTACGATGGAGACTCTATGGACTAAGATGCGTAGACTGGAATGCAGTTCACCTAAAGCCTCATCAACAGCTGTGCCTATGCGCCAAGATGTTTGATCACCAAATGAACCTGTCAGATCCTGCAAATGTAGTGTAGAAGTGCAGCATGAGTACGTAAATCAACGCGTACCCAGTAAGTATCTAGCCTAACCTCGGAGAAATAGTGACAGGGGTCGATATCGACACTTACTAGTGATCCAATAAATCAATATGGTAAATCATAAACAGATAAGAAGCACAACAATAATATTGAGGTAAAACTGAAACTAACACAATCTTCGAAAATTTCTTCTAATGATATCAATTTCTCGATCTCGTATTCTATCTCAATGGCTCAGAAAATATCAAATGCCAATATCAAACGGATAAAGAACTATCATATAAAGTATCAGGCATTAGTGGAAGGATAATCTCGTGAACATTCTGACTGCTAGCGATATAACACACGATTATGCCAAGGTCGTACGGCCCGATCCCAGAAGGGATATGATACTGCAGAGGCGAACGGCCCGATTCTATCATAACGTGTACACTGCCGAGGGTTGAGCAGCACAAACCATAGATGCATCTATTACTGTGGAGGCGAACGACCCGCTCCCATAAGAGTGTGGTGCATGATCTTGCCGAGGCGTTCGGCCTGCTCCGCAAGAAAGGAAAGGAATTTTTGAATTACGGGGCACGTGCTTGTGATATAGTATATGAACACAAGTGAAAATAACCTTTACCGATTCTCAAACAACTTTCCAACAACTCAAGTGATAAGGTTCGGCCTAATATATATGTAATTTCTAAATCAAGTTCAATTATAATCTCAATTAATTAAGCCAGCAGAATGAGTCTAAATAATTCAAATATTACATGATAAAGTCCTAAGTCTACCCGAACATAAACATGCTTTAGTCACGTACGGACTCTCATCACCTCGTGTGTACGTATCATCCACAACGATTAGCACATAGCAAATATATCGCCTAGGGGTAGTTTCCCCCTCACAAGGTTAGACAGGAGACTTACCTCGCTCTGAAGTTCCATAACCGGCTCCTACCCAATCTTTAACTCCTCAATTAAAAGCCAATGATCCAAAACTAGTCAAACAAGGTGCAAATCAATCAACATATACTCCAATGCAAATAATCTAACAACTTATAAAAATTTCCAACTCCACTCGAAAAGTCAACCAAAAGTCAACGGGGGGCCCATTTCTCAGAATCCGACAAAACTCACAAAATCCGATAACCCATTCAACCACGAGTCCAACCATACCAAAATTAGTCAAATCCGATCACAACTCGACCTTCAAATTCTCAAATTAAAGCCTATGAAGTTTCTACAATTTTCCCTAAATTTTCATCTCAAAACTATAATTAAATGATGAAAATAATGATATATTCATGTATATTAACCAAATCCGAGTTAGAATCACTTACCCCGATGAATTTCTTGAAAAACCCACGAAAAGTCGCCTCAATTCGAGCTCCCAAGGTCCAAATGCGAAATAATATTCTAACCCTCGTTTATAAAGTATATTTGATCTCCCACAGTGCTGACCGCACATTTTGTATGGTCCGCACTTCCAGGTTCTACGGCCAGCGATCAAAATTGTGCGGCCACATTTTAGTAGCATTTGCACTATCAGGCTTTAATAAATTGACCATAACTTTCGCTGCAAATATCCAAATAATGAATGGTTTAACTTTTTGAAAACTAGACTCAAAGAGTTACACCTTTTATTTTTGGATCATCTCCAAATTCCTTATAGATTAAAATATAAGCTTCCGAAGTCAAACCATCAAACCTGCGGATTTCCCCCATTGCGGTCCGCACATTTTCCACTGCCCCCGACTCGGAGAGTTTGCGGCCGCACATGAGGTTTTGTCTCAGCACTCCAGAATGTGTCCTCCGCACTTCACTCGATCCAAATCATCATCAAAGTACCAAAATGCCTAAACTTGTTCAAAGCTCACTCGAAATGCACCCGAGGTCACCGGGACCCCATCCAAACATACCAACAAGTCCTAAAACAAGATACGAACTTACTCGAAGCGTCAAATCACATCTAACAACATCGAAGCAACGAATCGCACCTCAAATCAAACTTATTGAACTTTATGAATTTTTGAATTTGACAACAGATGCCAATTCATACCAAAACAACTCTGATTGACTTCAAATTTTGCACACAAGTCATAAATGACATAACGGAGCTATTCAAATTTTCGGAATTACAATCCAAACCCGATATCATCAAGGTCAACTCCTAGTGAAACCTATGAATATTTTAAACCTTCAAATTTTGAACTTTTGCCAATTAGTGCCGAAACCTTCTAGAAATATCCAAATGAGATTCCGGACATATGCCCGAGTCCAAAACCACCATCCGGACCTAACGGAACCATCAAAACTCCGATCCAAAGTCGTTTACTCAAAAGTCAAAGCTTAGTCAACGCTTCCAACTTAAAGCTTCCGATTTGAGAATTTTCCATCCGAATCAACTCCGACCTTCCCGAAATTCAATTCCGACTACTCATACATATCATAATACATGAAGTGAAACAACCCAAGGCCTTAAGCTGCCGAACGATCGTTATACCTCGTTACTACTTCTCTGGGGTTAGGCTAGATACTTACTAGGTATGTGGTGATTTACGTACTCATGCTGCACTTCTGCATTAAATGTACAGGATCCGACATGTTCATTTCGTGGTCGTCTTGGCGCATAGGCGCAGCTGCTGATGAGACTTTATGGTGAGCTGCATTCCAGGCTACGCATCGCAGCCCAAAGAGTCTTCATCGTACTATTTACTTTATCCTGTCTTATATGCATTCCGGACAGTTTTGTATTATTATTGTATCCCTTAGTAAATGCTCATGCACTTGTGACACCGGGTTTTGGGATATGCTAGTTGTTGCTTTCGAATTTACAATCATTATCACCTTTCATTTCCTTTATAAATTACTACTTATATACATTCCCGTGGATTTAAAAATGCAAATTTCCTTCTTTAATAAAATTTATAATTTCGAAAGTAATAAAATGAACAATTAATGTGATAGTTCACCGTTGACTTGCCTAACAGCATCGTTGGCACCATCACAACTTATAGTAGATTTTGAATTGATAGCCAAATAGCAGTATTTATCGATCAAGAAAAATAAGTAAGAAAGAGTGAGGTAAGACATTTACATAAACATATAACGTGAGAATAATTTAAAGTTAATCGTGACTCTACATACAACCATCGTGATACAGAAAAAAAAAAAAAAAAAAAGTTGGAAACCTAAATATAAAAAGGTTGCATCGATCATATACCTTAATAATTTTATTCTCTTTCTTCTAAGTCGTGTCTTAATTGACAGACACGCGACATGACACAACGCATTCAAGTTCAATTTAATATTGATTTCATCAATGTTTTCCAGAATCATATTTTATGCCGATCGAATATGTTGGAAAATATAAGAAAAAATTAATAATTATTAACGATTAACAATTACAAGAATGACTTGTGTCTTTTTAGACATTGCTAACAGAATTATTTTTTAGCATTTTGAAATGTTTCACCAATATTGCCACCAAGAACATACTAAAAAATTATTCATCACCAAATTCAAGTTATGCTAAACATCATTCCTCATTTGTTGGACGAATATTTCACTGTTCTTAATGTAGCACTAGTTTTGTTTGTAATGGCTGTTACTAGTTAATATATATTATTATTACTCTTTTGAGTTTTGACCGAAAAAGATAATAATTTGGTTAGCATAAACCTTTCGGGCCAAAGTTTTGTCCTATTGTCCAGACATGCAAGAAACTTTAAAAAAACAAAAAGCGTATAAATGGACACATATACAAAAGTCTCACAATAGAAGACCACCTTAAAAGTCCTTACGTGGAGCGAATGTTTTTTCTATTACTTATTTATGAACACGTGCACGTGTTCCATACTAATCAATATAAATATTTTATAATGGTAGTAGAAATAATATTAGAATAGTTTAGCAATTTAGTTTTGGGTAAGAAAACATAAGAATTAATTAAATATGACAAAATCTTCTAACAACACTAAGTAATGAGTCCGAACGATCCATCTGGGTTTCTTATAATTAAAAGAAAAGGAAAAACTAAAGCGGAATGACTGTATAATACTTCAAATTAATGGTAATGTGCCACGATTGTTCTCTCAAATGAGATCACTGCATAAGACAATATGAAGAACAATTTCTCATTCCTACTCCATATTACATGAAATTGGCTAAAGATAAAAGGATGCTAACTTTGACGCTTACAAGAAATGGAAAAAATAATAAAGTTACTAATTCTTTTTAACTTTTCAAAGAGAAGAAAACAAGTATTTTAATGGTAAGAGCATCACAAAATACTTATAGATGTTACATGATCATTGATCACGAGTTAATTACTCTCTAATGATTTTCTGCGACATATAAAATAATTCTTCGCTATTTATTACGAATAAGTCTTCATTCTTTGGGATACAAAAAGGCATACAGACTTAATGATGTAATAGTAAACTTTGTAATCAAACCATTTCTTTTATTTGACAACGAAATTGAACCTACACGTGTGACTCTTTTACCTTTACTAATGAAATGTTTCATGTTTGAATTTTGACAAGATAACTAAAATTCAAAATGACTATAAGAGCTGGTCATGTAAATATACTTCTCATTTGTGGCCATCAACGGCTTCCCACGTTCTAATTTTCAGATTTTACTTTTACTTTTTAGCTATTTATTTTTGAAAAATTGTTATCTTTATAGAATATATATTAAGAATTCATTTAGAATGCATACAAAACTGAAAGGTCAGATAAGAGAAAATAAATAAGAGAGAATATGGGGACGGTTAAAATTAGCTCTAACATACACATGTATTGCAGCTAATTGAAGAGACTCAACATAGACCATAGTCATTAATTATTACTATTTACTATTGAATATCTTTTCCTTTTTGTTATTTTATTAGAATGTAAGTTTACATTTTTTGTGCAAAGTTTTATATAGAGTTGTGTTTGATTGAAGGACAAACTATCACTCAATTTTTTATAGACATTTTCCTAATCTAACTTTAATTTTAGGGGCTTCCCACTTATAATATAGAATGATTAACAAGATTTAAATCTACTAAAATCGTCTATGTTGTACAAAAAGGGCCATCGGCATTCATAAAATATATAAAGAAGGCCATCGGCATTCATAAAATATATATATTTATGTCTTTAGAAAATAGTAATACAGTCAAACATCTTCATAACAGCCTCTTTGTTCCAATATTTTTTAGCTACTATAGTGAAGTGCTGTTATAGAGAATATATTATAACATAATATGAAAAATTGGTTCTTACGAAAACTTGGCCATTATAGTGAAATGTTGTTATAGAGAATGCCTGTTATAGAGAGGTCTAACTGTATATTAGTAGCGGACACTTTATAGACAAAGCAAATTTTAGTTGAATCCAAAAGTGCGAATGTTTTCCTGTTCTTTATTACTCCTATATTTTATCTTCTCTAAACTTTGGATGCAAGTCCCTACATTAAGACAACTATTTGAACAGTTTGTTGCGTGACTTCATTGTAATTCTTCTACATGGTTCTACTCTATAGTATTTGTTTAATTTTCGATTTCACAATCTTTTACCCTGTCAAAACCAATAAAATTGACTAACGTTTGCATTTTACTGTCTAATAATACAAAACAACAGACCAACAATTCATATAATTACAATTCTTAGCATATTTGTAATGAATTTACAAATTGATGAGGTCACACATGGATAGAGATAAAGATGGAGAGAGATACGTATGTCGTGTTGGGAGTCATGAGGTGACAGGCAGTGACAAAGACTTTAAACATACTAAGAAATGTAAATAAAGTGTCATGTTAGTAACTAAAAATATTTAAAAATCTAAATATAAGTAAAATGTATGATGATAAAACACCTTTTTGGAAAAATCGAAACCATAACTCAAAGCGGGCAATATCAATAAGATGGGTAGAGTGGACTTTAATTTTCACACCTTAGTGTAGAATGACCATCATTTTCAGCATATTTTGTAAATAACCATTTTTCTCCTTAGCTTCTTTCAACTAGTCTATCTTATACCTAACTCCTTCAAAACCTTTCATATTAATACCTCTTATGATCCCTTCGTTAGGATCAAAGAAAGAAAGTGAACACTTCGTTCATTTCTAAGGACCCAAAAATACTTTCCTAGTTCTCCTTGTTCTAGGCAGCAAAGGGAGAGCATGGGGAAGAAAGTCATGATGAGAAGTCAAGCTGCTAATTTCCAATTACACAAGATATCCAAGAATAATCCTCATCATAATCACGAGAACAAGAAAGACCTCAACAACTTGATAAAATTCTTGAAACCCAAAGTATATATCACTGATTCTTCTAACTTCAAGAATCTTGTTCAACAACTTACTGGCAATGGAAATAGTCCAATAATATCATCCCCACCTCAAGAAAATAGCCAACAAGTAACCATAGATTCATCATCAGAAGGAAGCCAAGAAATGGATTTGTCTGAAGAATACAGGAGAGTTGAGTCATGGCTATTGGAGATGGAGTCATGTTCTGATTATCACTATGTGGGGTACGATTTGCCTTTAGTCCAAGAACAAGTCTCTCTATATGATTGTGATTATGATTTATCCAGTCTTTTGTGATATTGGCTCCCTCATGCTGTGCATATTAATTAAGTGAAATTCATATCTAGCTATAGTTAAGTGTAAAGTGATCCAAAGTGCATATTTTTGTATAAAGATAGACAATTGTTGCATATTTATTTTATCATATGTTCATGAATTTTACGTATATTTTGCTCTCTTACATTCCTGTAGCTGTATTATAATGCAAATATCTTGTTAAGATCTCAATCTGATACATCCCACACTTAGTTCGGTAGTGCAATAACATTTCTTTTGTCATATTATGTCTAAGGATTTTACCGGTTTATGACCAAAATGGGATTAATTATTCTATTTATGGAAGTTAAGATTCCGCACTCTAAATTAATCACTAAGGTTTGATACCATTTTATGCTGAACCATTTTGACGGAGGATTTAAACAACTATACCCTATTTCTTTTTATTATTGTTATTTGACTGACTATTATGTATCTTTTCTATTGTTTAAGCTCGAAAGCAAGCAGAAATGTAAAAACATAGTTAATAGTATCATCATGACCCCGAAATATCATAACTATCCTACCTAGTAATCATGGGTGAAGGCCGATCTTACAGTAAAAAAGTAAAAACATATTATCCTGTGATATTTTAGGAAAATATCTCTTGATCATATATTTTGATTAATTGAGAAATAAAGATTGCGTTGATATATTTTATGATCTCAGGGACAGCTGAAAGTATGTATATCTTGGAAAGATCCTCACATGATATTAAAGTCCTCCTATATTTAGGACTCTGAACTTTTAGGACGTTGATTTTAGGATTTGCCTATCGTGTGTTTGGAAAGCCACGTAAGAATTAAATTTGAGTATAATTACACAGTCTGGCATATTTGTTTGGCCAAGTAACTGCTTGGTCATCATGGAATTAGGTGTAATTGGAGGTGTGTATTCAATTCTCAAGCGCAGGTAAGAATTGATGGTAGTTACAATGTGTAATTACAAGATTGCTTTTTAGTTTCTTTCGTTTTTGTTTTTATTTTAATTTATTTTCCTTATAACTTTTTATTTCTATTATTTTACTTTTTAAATTTTATTATACATTTTAATTTATTTTGAAATTTTATAAATTATTTTTCTTTGTACATTATTTATCTTTTATTTCTGTACCTTTACTTCTTGTGATTTCATGTAATTGCCTATATTTTATTTTTTTATTTATTTTATTATTCTATTTTTTAAAACTACACCTCTTAATATATTAGAAATAATGAGTCATTAACAAACTTGGCATATAATGAGTGATGCAATTAAAGTGAAATTTCGTTGTTGAATGTGGTTATAAACTTATTATGTTTCCTAATCTTAAGTTGTAGTGGAACTTACTATTATTAAGTTGGAATTTGAAATATGTTAAGCCTTTTTTTTGCGGGGGATTTTGAAATTGTGTTATATTCATGGTTTCAATTTACTTATTTTAGTAGCATTGGCTCAAATTGCATGTTGTTCACTTTTTAGTTAGAATTGATAGATTAGTTTTATCAAACATTTGAATAATATTATGACATTATTTTTATAAATATTAATTTATTTTATCAAACATGCATTCCATGATGTTCTTGTAATGTATGTTTATAGTTTTTGTAAGTATCTAAACTAAATATTATTAATTTGTATATATAGGCATATATTTATTGTATTAACTTTTAAGTTTCGATAATTACTTTATTTAAAATTTAATCTAACTGTGTAATTACACTTATGCAACCAAACAGTAAACTTATAATTACATTTTAATGATACTATGACAAACAAATAGGTCATCATAATTACACAACTGTGTAATTACTAGATGGTGTTAGTAATTACACCAATTTCAGTTATGTGGTGGCTTTCCAAACAGACCATATATATTTTTCCTTAGCCTTGGAGGAAACCATTCGCACAGATTGAGAGCATAGTACTTTGACAAAAAGAAACAACTTAAACAACCTGACTCTTCAACTGTTATCTTGCTGAGTGTGTGAAGTACAATACGTGAGGAGTTGATCCTTACAAGTTGTTTGGTTACAAGTGTTTTATGTCTTAGCTCATTGTATTAGGTTATCGAGTAGTATTCTTCATTACTTAACACTTTTGAACTGATGGTCACTCTTGTGAACTCTAGTTTCTCTAGTTAGAGTGACTTGAGAGTGTATAAGAATCGGGGTACTATTTTGGATGGGTTTGGATCTTAGATTGTAGGAGTTGTAATTTAAAACTTTCTTTTTGGCTCATTTTGTTCCAGTGGAATTTAAGTTAAATCCTACAGAGTAGGTTGTGATTTTGCACGTTTGAGTCGGGTGATTTTTTACGTTAAATTTTTGTGTTCTATATTTATTTACATTACTACATATATTACCAAGGACGTAGGCAAATTCTAGGAGACACTCACGTTAATAAGTACTATGTAAATGCGAAGGGGGGAGGGGAGATTTGTTATATAAGCTATTGAATGCCCTTGCCATACGAATCTTCTTTTGAATCCCCTTTGCTAGTAGTAGGTGCCTATGTCCCTTCGGTTCAAGAACAAGTGTCTGTTTATGAATTATGGAATTAACTGTTTTATTATAGAAGTTAAAATCTCGCACGCTGGTTTAATATCACTAAGGGCTTATATAATTTTGTGTTTGGATGAATCGACCGAGGATTTAAACAGCTACAGTACACCTAGAGGTGGTAATTTGAGTTCAAATTCATTTGACCTGTCCAACTCACCCAAAGTTAGGCTGTTTATTAACCCGTTCATTTACTGAACTCAACCCATCTTGACCCTGTCACACCCCTTTTTCATGGAATGCCGATTCGATAAATATGTGTTTTCAAGACCAGAAGGATTTTTTTTCCAATTAAAGTGACATTTTAAATAGGGATCATTGTTTATCATTTATTTATTTATTTTATTTTTGGGAATCACTACTTGTAATTGAATTTTAGTGTTTCTAAGTCACCGTATTGTGTCCCTAATCAAAAGGAAATTGACTCCATTTTTATGGTCCGAAAACATAAGACTACATAAGAAATTATGTTGATAGAGGGAAGGTGTGAGGCACCCTCGAATCCCATGGTTTAAACATGGTTGCTTTAACTTTTTTATTTTTTTTTTGGCTTTATAAATTTGGGAAATTTTTTTGGGATTTTTCTTTTTTTTTTTTCTATTTAGATTCATTTTTAAGCTCGCCTATTGTTGCTTCATTGATAAATTATTAAAATTATTTTTGTACAAGTCACGCATACGTGTACCCGTTATTTTTGTTGCCATGACTGCATCACGTTAACGTGTACGCGATTAAAGCAATATTTTTGTTGAAAATACACCTAAAAGCATTCTAATAGGTTAAGGTTCTTGGTAATTCATTACTAATTTTGTTCATCATATAACCGCTAATATTTATTAAGAGAAGGTGTTCTAAGAAACTAACCATTCTTGCCTATTTGCGAGAATAACCAATTCTATATTAGATTTTAGTTCTTGCAAAAAAAAAAAAAAAATCATTTTATGGGATTCTAGTTTTGGAAATCAACCGATTTTCATTAAATTTCATCTTTTGTAGCTTTTACTAAATTGCATTCTCTTTTTGCAAATAAGGGCCAGTTTTGCTAAAATGGCCAGTTTTACCTTTTCAGAAATTATCAATCTTGCTGTTTTTTTAAGGGCCAGATTTATTATCTTTGCAGAAATGGCCAGCTTTTCTTATTTACAAAAAAATAGCCAAGTACTTATGTACAAAAATTTAATTCTGTGCTAGGATTTGTGGGAGTAGCCACATATTACTAGTACGATTTATTGACCAAAGCAACCTCTTTACACCTAAAGTCCATACTTTGCAATTTTTTTTTTTTTTCAGAATTTTTATTTTTATGCTTTCAAAGTTAACTAATAATAGCTAGGTGAAAAAAAAAAAGAAACATCTGCAAAGAAAGTAAAATAAATAAAAATATGGATCACAAGACATGCAAACATGCTTCAAATAAGCTAGAAATTTAGTCGATCAAAAGTGTACTTTAAATAAATTCGAAACTTAAAAGGTATAGGAGAAATACCTAGTTGCAGAGATTAAAATAAAGTAGTAGGAGAAAAATTGAATGCAGTCTACAATCTAGCAACAACAACCCAAGCAAACCACTTGACACAAGCAACTTGAATACCTCAACAACTTGAACCAATCCAATAGAGCACTTACAATCCAGAAGGAACTTGAGAAGATCTCAAAGCAAGCTCTGCAAAGGGGTGAAAAGCTTGCTGAAATTTTTAAATTGTCTTGGAAGATGCAAGGATTCTTCTTTTTGTTTGTTTTTAGAATATGGAGAGTGCATGAAGTAAAAGAGCTACAGAAATTTCAGTTTCATATTTTTTGTTTTTTGTTTTTGTTAAAGAAAAGGACTGGAGGAGTAGCGAAAGTAATGCAATATTTTTTTTAAAGTCTTTCTTTTTCAAATGTAGTAGAAGAAGAAGAGTGAACATTGTTAGTGGAGAATGTAAGAGATGAAAGAGTGCTATCTAGTCTTCTTTTTCTTAGTATTTTATTAAATGGGAAGGAAGAAAGAATTTATAGGAAGGAGGGAAGAGACAAAGTGTTATGCATATTTTCGAAGACCAATCCATGTTGGTCTTCTTTTTTCTTTTTTAGGACCAATGCGTGCTTGATTCTTGTTTAGTTTCTTGTTGTCAATGCATGACAAGGCTTTTATTTCCTTGCCACTTAATTTTTTTTTTCTTTTTTAATTATTTTTTTCCCAATGTGCAAAATAAAATAAAATTTGGCCCATTTTGCAAAATAACCAACATTTAAACATAAATCTAACTTAATTTACATACTTAGCAAAAAAGACAAAAACCGCAAATTCAACTTAAAATCTAATTGGAGAAGACTAAACAAAGTAACAAAATATACAAAACTAAACAAAATCAAAAACTCACAACAACACCCAAAAATCCGAAAATTTTCCAATTTTTGCAAACACAAGCCAATAATTTCTTTTATTACTTTTCTTTCACTTTTTTTTACAATAAAACAAAAAATAAAGGAGAAGTAGACAGAACAAAGTAAAATAAAGAAAAAAAAAGGAAAGAAAATTTCGTCCATGATATGATGTTGCAGCGAATCTTGGTCCAAAAATTATGCCAACGGGTAGATCAAGATCCGTACATGTATGTATGTCTCGAGGTGAGTAGAAGTCAAAAATTCAAAGGAAAGAAGTGACGGTTCGAACTAGGGTTTAAACTTTGAAGGGGTTTTTGAGAGATTTCTGAGTTTTGGCTTTTGGAATTGGGTAGAGGAGGAGAAGAGGAAGAGAATGTGTAAGCATTGAGTTGAACGCCGCCGGATGTGTTGTTGTAATGGCTGTCCGGGCCCAAAATGAAGGGGTAGGAGGCCTTTTTTGGTAATTTGGGTGGCATAAATAAAAAGAAAACGAAAAGAAGAGGGAGGGGG
>MCJB01050828.1:49966-62309 GCA_002018475.1 Nicotiana obtusifolia | reverse complement strand
CCCTGGAGCTGGTCGAACAGGTCATCAATCCTGGGAAGTGGATACTTGTTCTTTATGGTGACCTTATTCAACTGACGATAATCAATACACATAGAACCGGTGCACCCCAAGGTGAAGTGCTGGGCCTAATAAAGCCTTTATCCAGCAAGTCCTTCAACTGTGCTTTCAACTCCCTCAAATCTGCTGGGGCCATTCTATACGGAGGAATAAAAATTGGATAAGTATCCGGCAACACATCGATGCCAAACTCGATTTCCCTTTCAGGAGGAAGACCTGGAAGTTCATCAGGAAAGACATCCGGAAATTCATTGACCACCGGAATAGTCTGTAAGACAGGCGACTTCGCCTCTGCGTCCCTGACGCGAACAAGGTGATAGATATAGCCTTTAGAGATCATCTTGCTTGCCTTGAGGTAGGAAATAAACCTACCTTTAGGTGTAGCAACGTTTCCCTTCCATTCGAGGACAGGTTCATCAGGGAATTGAAATTTCACCACCTTGGTGTGACAATCAACACTGGCATAACACGATGCCAACCACTCCATTCCCATTATCACATCAAAATCAAGCAATTCTAACTCGATTAAATCTGTCGAGGTTGGACGATTGTAAATCGTCAGAGTGCAACCCTTATACACTTTCCTGACAATCACAGAATCTCCGATAGGAGTGGACACCACAAAGGGCTTGTTTAGTAACTCGGGTGCAACATCAAATTTATCGGCCATAAGGGGTGTGACATAAGATAGCGTGGATCCGGGATCAATAAAGGCATATACATCATGGGAAAGTACTGTTAATATACCTGTGACAACATCTGGGGACGAATCAGGGTCCTGTCGGCCCGCTAGAGCATATATGCGATTTTGAACGCCGCTCGGCCCCGGCATAGCACGGTTGCCTCTGCCACGTACTGCTGGCTGCTGAGGACCTCGTACTGGAGGTTGAATAGATAATGAAGAACCGGACACAGATCCAGTTGGCTGAACCATACCACCACCTCTCCTACTAGGACAATCCCGCATCATATGGCCGAGCTGTCCGCAAAAGTAACACGCATCAAAACCTTGACGGCATAGTCCGGAATGGGCCCTGCCGCACTGCCCACAACGTGGTGGTGGGGGTCGCATCTGACTAGTAGCTCTATAATATGGCGAGCCTGATGCTCGCGAGTTCCGGAACTGTCAAGGGGCACTAGTTGCAGGTGGTGCCGAACTCCTCGAAAAATGGGGTCTCACACCACCCCTAGAATCACTAGAGTACCCAGCCACCCTCGACCTCTTATGCTGGTCCCTTTCCTGCTCCCTATCTACCCTTTGTTCGCGCTTACGTTCCTCTAACGTCTGGGCATAAGCCTGGATATGAGAAATATCCATGCCCTCTATCAGGGACGCCATAGTGCACTCGTTTATCAAGTGGGGTCCCAATCCGTTCACAAACAGATGGACCCTATCGCCCATTTCGGCTACCATGTGGGGAGCATACTTCACTAAGGAGTCGAACTGCATGCTGTACTCTCGCACGCTCATATTACCTTGTTTAAGGTTCGAGAATCTGCCAGCTCTGGCCCGTCGTACCTCAACTGGTAGGTAATGACGATGAAATGCTTCAGAAATATCATTCCACACAGGTGGAGGAGCATTTGGACCCCTGGATCTCTGCCAACTATCATACCAGGAGACTGCTAAATCTTGCAGTCTTTATTTGGAACCAAGATCATGGGTACGGCACACGGTCTTAACTAGCCCCTTACTCAATAGCTCATCCACTTGTCGTTGCAACTCCTTAGTATCTTGTGGATTGCTTCGATATGCGGGTTTGTTAGGAATTTGTGACCCCGGAACAAAGTCAATTTGGAGTTCTGTCCCCCTCAACGAAGGTAGTCCACTCGGCATCTCCTCGGAAAACATGTCCCTGTATTCCTGCAAAACAATACTAACAACACTAGGCAAGGGGTGAACGTTAGTAGAAACTTCATCGTCACACTCGATCAAATCAGCTCCCTTATCTTCCTCAATCTCCTCGTCACTCTCTACCTCACAAACAGTACAATCATGTTCATGTCTTAAGGTAGAACCATCACTAGTTCCTTCCCCGGTATTCTTCCAAGTAAAAGTAGTTCTTTCAAGGTTCTCCACTCGGATACTAAGTGCCTTTACTTCAGCCCATAGCTCGGCTAAGTAATGTTGGTCACAACCTTTTCTCCTTTTGTAGCCATGTACCTGCCAAAGAAACAAGACTAGAGAATCTGTTAATGTTAGTTAAAATTCTCTCTCTCACTTTTGAATAACTCTCGGATCACTCAAATATTTGGGTAGGATTTCACACTTGTCTTTAAATTGGGTTCCTCTAATTGACCAAGTTCCTTAGCAACCTTTCAAGTTCACAAGATCAATAGTTTTCTTCGGGGTGAGTGAAGTTATGTGACTCGATAGGCGGACAGCTTTTTAAGTGAGCACAAGAAGCCAAGAATTATCTACGAAAGTGGAAATTTTGAGTTTTAGCACGAGGTCCTACAAGCTCAAAAGATTAGTAATTACTTAAGTAGGGAAATTACCTAAGAATTACTAATTAGAAGTAGTGAAATTAAGAAGAATTTCGAAATTGAAGAGATAAGGAAATTTTAGAAGCTTTCCCACTTTAGTTTGGAGAAGACCAATCCTTTCTCCTTAGCCCTTAGGATTTTGGGTCCCCCCCTTTCCTTTTCCAACACAAATTAGCCTCTCCTCTCCTTGTCCAAATAGAATTTCAACTCCTTGAAACTTCTCCCTTTTGGATTGGGAGTTGTTTCCTTCTTGGACTAGAATTAGAGTTTCCTATTCTCCTCCTCAAATTTGGCCTCCCTAATACTTTTTAGGCCCTCTCCCACGTTTTTCAACCAAAATCTTCAAGAACAACAAATTAAAGTTCAAGAACTTCAAGAATTCAAGGCAATCTCGTTAGGAACGTTTGAGGATTCAAGAACTCTTCAAGAACAACGTAAGACTCTTCAAGAACTTCAACAACACAATTTTTGGTTTTTCTTTCTTTTTTTTTTTTTTTTTTTTTCTTCTCGTTTTTTTTTCACGTTTTTTTTTCCCGTTTTTTTTTTTTTTTTTGAAAAACAAAATTTAAGAATTAGAACCTAAAACTAAGGTACGAAGAACAGGATTGGGATTGTAGAAACAAACCCTTTCCAAGCTCTGATACCAATTGATGCAATATAAAATGCGGAAATAAGAAAACAAAAGATAGAAGTAAGACGCTCAATGAACTATCAAGACAACAAGTAGGAACTAGTCTACTTACCTTCTTGATGAAGTCACGGAGTACCTATACTATACGAACAACCCTCAAGACAACAATGGTCTTGCAAACTGTTCGATCAAACAAAGGAACAAGTTCAATTTTGAATCACACCAAAATTGGACAAGTTAATTCACACGATTTTGGGAGCAATGTGCTGCCGGTTTTTGATTGATAATAATGTCAAAAGGTATCAAAATAATGAAGTGTTTAGGCTTATATAGAATGAGCCTTTACCTAAATCAGCTAGGAAAAGAATAACTAGTTAACCTAAATCAACTAGGAAACAACTAATTAACAAAAAGGCCACAATTTGGCTAAGTTTAAGAAATAGTCACGCAGGACTCCAAAACAAGTAAGAATTAATGTCTTCCATAACTATACAATAATATATGCCTAACGCAAACTTCACACGCCAAACACTTGGATCTTCTTCACCATCAAATGTGCATCATGAAGCTCTTTAGCTTGACTTCTCGTGAATGGTCTTGAAGGTTTAAACGTATCATGATCAGGTTGACCTGCATCAATAGTTGCCTTCAAAACTACAATTTAAATACATGAAAATGATATTGATGATGACCCAGAAGGCGTTGAAGAAGAAATTGCCATGGTATCAAGAAACATGGATGAATTGATGAGAAGACATTGAAACACAAGAAGGGTTAGGATTCCATCCAGGAGAACCACGCTATGCAATGAACAAGACGAGAACGATGGAAAGTGCTATGAGTGTGGAAGATATGGGCACGTTCAAGCTGAATGCCCAAATCTTAAAAGAAACATTTCCAGAGGATTCAATTAAAAAAAAATCCTTTGGAAGCTAGAGTAACGAAGACAGTTCAGAATACGAAGAAATAGCAATTATATGCTTCATGACCATCTTGGAAAACGACATGAACAGATACTCGGGTTGCTGGACTGATGAAGGTACATCAGGTGATGAACGCAAAGAAGATACTGAGTATTATTTCATGGCACAAGGTGAAACAAGAGATGTAAGATCCTCTAACTGTGATAGATGTAATGAGTTATAGGATATTCTTGACCTTACCTTGAAGGAGTCTAAAAAATGTTAAATGATATAAGGAGACTCTATAGGGAAAAGAAGAACTGGGAACTTAAGCTTGAAGTCTGTAAAATCGAAAGAGATGTATTTCAAGATGATGTTCAGGAATCGCAAATGCAACTTAATGGCATGAGCAACTCCACCAGCCACATTTTTGTCAAATCTAACCAGGCGACTTACAAGTCAACTGGAAAAGGACTGGCGAGAACTGAGTCCACAAGTACTAACACAAGTGGGAGATTGAAAACTGGATCAATTCCTGTGTGTCATTACTGTAACAAAGTTGGTCATAAATATTCATTTCTAGATTTCATAAATCAAATGTTTCATGATGGAATTGGAAACCCAAAAAACAACCCTGATTCTAGTAAAACTAACCAATAAGGACCCAAACAAGCTTGGGTACCTAAAAGAAGGTGATAATTCTGTTTTGCAAGAACACCACATAAAGAGTCGCAAAGGAAAATTGTATGAAAGACTAAGCTCATTTATGATTCTATGAAAAAATGTCCTGGCGTATTGCACCACACAAGTGAAATATCTCTTCCAAATTTCCCTAACCACACAAGTTTTCTATGAAAAGTCCATTCTATATCTGGAATGGACTTTACTAAGACTCTTTTAGAGGATAGGTTTAAAACCCTTAGGGACTTACTTGGCATTATTACCTTTTCAAGATAAGGCTATAATTTCTATTTTACTTGAAAGATTGCGTGTCAAAATAACTTTTGGTAAAAGTCTTCTATTACTTTATTATTACTGCATGCTGCATTAATTATGCGCCTTGCTTTTAGCCCCTCTTTACACCTTTTTGGTTCACCGAGATGGAAACTGAGTTCAGTCACGTCTCTTTACTTCTCTGCCCCATCAGTCATGTCGATTCAGTCACGTCGCTTCACTCCTATCTATACCTCTACACATCTGCCTATCCCTTGAAGTTCTCTACATACTCACTTCAATTATCCTCTCCAATGGCTAAAGCCTTAAAAAATCATTTTGCTTCCACTCACAAAAGCACTCGGTCCAAAGCAAAGACTCCATCTCAACAATCAAAACCAGTCACTATTGGCTCTGACCACTCTGGGGGTTTCTCATCTTCTCAAGAAATTATCTCTGATAATGCTCGAGCAGCAAAGGCACTAGGGAAGTGACCCATGGAAAAAGGAGCAGCAGCATACACTCCAAAGAAGGGGAAGATTGACCTATACAGTGCACTGGAGTCCAAACTAAACTATTGGGATTCTTCCAATAGAGATAAGTCTGTCTCCTTCAAAGGTAAGACAATCGCTCATGGAAGGACCATCTATTTTGAAGAGATGGGAGCCGTAAATTGCAATGTAAAAGACTTCTTCACGTTTCAAGGTTGGGAAAATTTCTTTGCCCTAACCCCTCCAAAGGTCTATGAAGACTTAGTTCGCATGTTCTATGAAAACCTTCGCTCCCAGAAATCTGATAAAATTGAGTCACTTGTGCTAGGTCAACATATTATTCAAGAGTGTTCTACTTTTGATACCCTCTTTAAATGTAAAAGTTTTGAATACTTTGCTTTGTTTAAGAACCTGATGATTTTGAAGTGCCATTCGAACAAGCCAAAGAAGATCTTGCTAAATCCTTATCTGATCCCTTGCCAAACCAATTAGGGTCCAATGACATCAATTTTGAAACCCGTATTCTTTCCTACATTGTTTCCACCACGATTCTTCGCAAAACTAGTCCCTACACCACTCTGTCTCAAATGGACACCTTTTTTGTCTACTGTCTTCTTACCAAGCACGAGGTGAAACTATTTTTCTAGGTAATAAATATCATGATTGAATGTGTTGAAGATCCCTCAAGCTCACCCTATGGGATGGTCATTACTCACCTCCTCGAGGCCTTCAAGTTCCCTCTTTCAAACTATCCCTAGGTCTCTATTTTAAAGTGCTATAACAATAAGGCGTTTGCCAGCATGGGGTATGTTGCTGTGGATAGTAATTGGGTCAAGAAGCAGGAAATTAAAGCCAAAGTGATCCCCTCTAGTTCCATGGTAAAGGTTGATACTCCTCAGACTGCCATCAATAATCGAGAGCTACTTGAAACGATAACTACACTTGATGACAAACTAACTGCTGCCAAAGAACTACTGCTGGACACTATGACCTCAGTTGGAGATAGCTATTCAATTGCAAAGGAAACGGGTTCTGACGTGTCCAAGTTAAGAATTAAGAAGGTGCATGATCGAGTGGATGGAGTCTCAGTCACATTGAACGCTAGCTTTGATCGCCTCAAAGAAGCTATCTGTAACACCCTTACTTATTTCCTTCATCGTTAATCTGTGTTGGCTGTTGAGACAATTATGTTTGGTCTCTCTCGATAATATTTTTTGCATGCTTTTTTGGATACTCTATGGATGACTGTAATTAAGCATACTGTCTACTAATTTTATCTGTTGGTAGTTAATCTTGCATAGCGCTCTTTTTGAGAGTGTCCGGTACACAACATGCTTCAGCAGTGTTGTTGTACTGTTGCGTGTACAGTGCAACAGCTTTAACAACCGTAAGAGTTGACTTGTACTGTTACCGGAGGAACTGATATTTATCTGTTCCCTCTGATATTCCCTTAACTAATTTCATTGAAACTTGTGCCAAACATTTGACTTGTTGTTCTTAATTCGGAGGAGCTAGTTGTATTATGTTCTCTATCTGATTCTCGTATGAAGTTTGTTAAAGTATAAAAAAACAATAGATAGCGTATTAGTAGCATTATTTTTCATCATTTTTCCTATCCAGTGGATTATCTTTTATTTGTTTATCAATTGAGCGGTTTCATCTCTTTGGATTTTGATCTATTGTTTCTCTATATTGTTGTTGGATGGTTTATTCTCCTCCTATAAATGTTTAATATTCATTATCATTATGTTAACAATTTTTTTGAGTGTTATTAATTTGTAATATTCTCTTGGTTTTGTTCATATACCTAGTCATTTTTTTCTGTAATTTATATTAGTAATCAATAATGTCTATGGTTCTCAATATTTTTTAATATGTTCTTATGCAATATAGATCTTGAAGTGTATATTGAGCTACCTTTAATTTTGCTTTTATGGAGCAATAGCACAAACAACTTATTATATGGAATCTAATAGAAACTGGAGTAGTAGAGTTTGAAAAAGCATGTCACGACCCGAAATCCAACTAATCGTGATGGTACCTAACCCAACCCGCTAGGTAAGCTAATTAACAATAATCTAATTCAAATGACATTTACCGAGAAAATAAACAATGAAATGGTTAAACTTTTATATAAAAAACACAAGACTTGTAGTACAAATCATGAGCTATTAGGACATAGAGGCTACAATGCTGGTATGAAATAAATACATCATCTGTTTGAAATGTACATAAACAGATTTATAAATCTAAAGCTACCAAGAACAAGAGGCAGCTAAACTGGAACGCATGTACATCTTCAATGCCAACACCCGCCACATGCAGCAATATCAACTCCAAACTCTGTGCACAAGGTGCAAAAGAGTAGTATGAGTACAACCGACCCCATGTACTCAATAAGTAACAAACATAACCTTTGGTTGAAAGTGCCGACGAGCTCGGGAGAAAGTCAAAGTCCAACACCAAAGGCCAAGAATAACTCGTAACAATATAATAAAATCAGTGCAAGTAATAACTCAAAGTTATTATGCTCAACTCGTTCACAGTTATGGAAATTACATCTCTATACCAACATGTCAATATGCATGTGAAATGATTAATTCCACAATACCGTATAGCATGAGGAAATGTATCTCTATGCCTACATGCCAAATATGCAAGTCAAATGAAATACATCATAGTGATAAACTCATGTACTCAAACTCTAAGTGTACTCAATCTCACTATCTCACACTCAATCACACAGTGCACTCAATCCTCGGCACACTCAATCAGTCGGCACACTCAATCACTCGGTATACTCAATCACTTGCCACTTGGTACCTGCGCTCACTGCTATTATGTTAGACTCCGGATGGGCGGATCCTGCCAAAGCGCTGATATAAGCTAACATTGCATGCTGCAGCGTGGAGTCCGATCCCATAATGAGAAAATAAAGCCTACTGCGACATGCAGCCGGATCCTATAAATGTCACTCACAACTCGGTCATCGAGCTCCAACTCAGTCATCAATCTCTCTAGTCTCTCGGGCTCAAAAATCTCATGACAATCAGCCCAAACAATGATTACATGATGTAATAACAAATGACAACAGAGATTGAGATATGATATGAAAATGAATGAATATGACAGAGTTTGTAATTGCAATTGAAGCAAATAACTCAGCAGCAGAGATGACCTTTGTGGCTCCCAACAGAATAAGCATGTAGTCTAAACATGATTTCTAACATGATTCACAGTTCATATAATAAAACAAGTAGGGAGGACATGGAGGTAACGAGATATAACAGCACAACAAGTCCGGTCACAATCTAATAGTCAACTAGCATCATAATTTCCCCAGCACACACCCACGCGCTCGTCACCTAGCTTGCGCGTCACCTCAATGCATCTCGTATAACATAGTCCTCAGGGTCAAATACCCTCCAATCCAAGTTGAGATACATTGCTTACATCAAACAAGCCGAATCCACTACTAAGCAAGTCAAACAATATTCTAGAAATGTCATCCACCATGTAACAACCTCCGAACAGCTTTAAACAAACCAAAAGCAGCTCAAAAATATCAAATAATGCCAAAGGAAACAATCCTTATCAATAAAGGTTGAATCTTTAATCAAAAGTCCAAAGTCAACCAAAAAGTCAAACCCGAGCTCGCACCTCGAAACTTGACAAAACTCAAAAATCTGATAATTCTTTCAATTACAAGTGCAACCATACTAATTTCACTTAAATCCGACTACAAATCGGTGTTCAAAACTAAAAAATTCACTTTAGGAAAGTTTAGACAAAAACCCGCAATTTTTCTTTTTAAATCATCAATCATTGCCAAAAATAAAGATGGATCATAGAATAAAATCAATACCGATTAAAAAATACTTACCCCATTCCATGTGGTGAAAATTGCCTAAAAAATCTCCCAAATCCGAGTTCCATAGCTCAAAATATGATAAATTGCTTGAACCTTCGAAATAGAGTACCTATAAGCACAGCCCAGGGAAGCCTATGCGAACGCGAAAAAACAATCGTGTTCCTGATGAACAAAACGAACTGGCACCAAAAATATCCATACACGTTCGCGATGTTTCCCATAAGAACGCGATGCCGAAATATGCCACACAATGCGAACGAGGCCCACGTCTCGCGGACACGAAGAAGAGTGCTCCAGCTCCCAGCTCACCATCGCGAACGCGACTACCCAAAATCGAACATGAAGCTCAAGTCCCACATACACCGTGAACGCGACTCTACACTCGCTAACGCGAAGAGATAAATCAGCCCAGTCCAAATCCTTATTCGCGATCATGATGACTCCCACGTGAACGCGATTCACTGCAGAAATCAGTAAAAACCAGCAATTCAAAATGAGAGGAAATTGTCCGAAAGCGACCTGAAACTCACCCGAGCCCTTCAGGACCCCGTCAGAACATACCAACAAGTCACAAAGCATAACACGGACTTACTCGAGGACTCAAATCATGCATAACAATATCAAAAACAAGAACCGCACCTCAAATCAAACTTAATGAACTTTTGAACTTTCAACTTCCAAAACTCGTGTCGAACCATACCAAACCAACCCAGATTGACCTCTAATTTTTCACACAAGTCCCAAATGACATAACAAAGCTATTCCAATTCCCGAAACAACAATCTGAACCCGATATCATCAAAGTCAACTCTCTGTCAAATTTATAAATATTCAAACTTTCAAATTATCAACTTTCGCTAAATAGTGCCGAAACCCTCTAGGCCCAAGTCCAAAATCGCCATCCGGACGCAACAGAATCATCAAAACTTTGTTCCCTGGTCAAGTACACTAAAGTCAAACTTGGTCAACTCTTCCAACTTAAAGCTTCCTAGTTGAGGATCATTCTTTAAATCAATCCCGAAGCACCTGAAAACCAAAACTGACGATACACGCAAGCCATAATACATCATATGAAACTACTCAAGACTTCAAATAGCTGAACAGAATGCAAATGCTCAAAACGACCGGTTGGGTTGTTACAAAGCAGGAGAGCATACCTCAGCAATTTGAGATTATTTAAATTTGTTGTTGAATGGTAATGTAATTTGAAACATATTATTGATAGGTAGATCAGGATGTACATGTCAATAACTTTCTCACCAGAGCCATATGGTACAACAAGAAAATATGTCAATATCTGACTAAATTTTTTTTTTTTTTTGTTCGTGTACTTAGTTCATTTTTTATAATATAAATCTTTATCTTTTCCCATATCAACTAAGCTTATAAAATGAGTTATTTAACTATGGAAAGAACGGTTAAATTAACTAGTATTAAAAATAATTAATGGGTATCTTTTGCATTTTAAAAATAATTTCCAGGCTTTTGCTTGATTGATAAAGTTAAGAAAGAGTTTCTTTTCCCATTCACAACGCAAAAGGTTATTGTTTCAGGCTTGATAATGAAGCTGAAGATCGGGTGAAATGTTACTAGATTCATGTGAATCATTAGGCAAAAAAAGGTAATTTTTTTTATCAATTGTGAGAATAATTCTGTTTGTTCCGTTAAACAACATATTTCTCGAACGTAGCATAATGCGGACCTCCTTATAATATATTTGATCTCCAAGAAATTCTGGCAATACTCCGGATTGATCACGTGGAACAACTTCTCCTGATATCTCCACCTTGTTTCCTTAATCGAGGGCAACAATTGAGGGCCAAATATGGATTTTCAATAAATATCTAATCGCCTTTTGAGTTGATCTTGAGGAAGAATATCTCTTGTTTACTTCGGCTTTGAGAAGGACAATATTTGAAGTCTTGATCTATTTTTGAATAAACAGTTTAAGGGATTTTTTGAGATATGCATCCTCTATTAATGTTCCTAAATTACAGAATAATTGCTTTCAATATATAGCAAATTGAGTTTGTTTAAATCATCTCTCGTTATTCTTTTATTTAAGGCAAAATATTTTATACTGCAAACGTTTAGGACAAAAAAGGAAAAGAAAATAGAAATAGAACTCATATGGCTATCTTAGGAATGATCTAGCATCAATTGAACAAAAAATTTTAATATTTTACCACTATCTAACATACTAAAAAGCAATATCATAAATACCGATTGCCAGATATTTGCAAGCAATAAAACGTGAATAGGCAGCAATATTGTTTATGATAAAATAGAGCCTACTTAAAAGATTTCTTAGCCAATAATATACGTGTCAAAGAAGCTAATTCGGGCATTCTCCTATTTTTTTATGATTATCGTACGTCTCTCATTGGTCCCACAAGAGTGTGTGAATCATGTTGAGCATGCTTAACCAGTCTATATAAGATCATAATATGCTTCAAGCAAAGATCAATAACAACATCTTCTGAGTCATACATATTCCTAGCGAAGTGACCATGAAATCGCTTGTTGCTCTTATCCTGCTCTTTTCACTTGCTCTAGTAAGTTTTTTATAGATGGTTAATTATATGCCTCCTTTTTGGTGGGTTATTATTAATTACTACTTTCTTGGTGCACTATCATCCGCTTCTCTTTCAACTGCCTTGCGTTTCGAATTGCAACGTCTTTTCATATCAGATATTAATAATTGAACTATTTAACTTATGCTCCATATCTTTCAATTTATGTGAACCTATTTGACTGGGCGCAAAGGTTTTCATAAAGACGAAGCCTCTTGAAATTTATTATTTTAAACATATCATAATATTTATGTGTCTATAAGATTGTTAAAACATTTAGGCTTAAATATGTTATACCATTTGTGTGGTTATGAAATCATTTATTAAAGGTAATATTGAAATCTTAAAACTAAAAGAATTTCCTTATTAGAAATGTGTTCATACTTAATCAATAGGAG